>CM037855.1:4068149-4092400 GCA_021234595.1 Delia radicum | reverse complement strand
AATTATAATTGCCGTGTGTGAACCTAGTCTAAGGCTTTGCAGCTATCAGGCAACAATTTATAGGTATCGCTAAAAAGCTACATCTCTCCAGTGTCGATCACAACAAGTTTGGTTAAAATAGTCTCTGCAGGTTTTCCTAAACTAGCAACAAGTAAAAATGGGCCATATATCAATCATTCGTCGCTAAAGTCATTAAAGCCACATTCACACTAACAGCAAAACACGTGTTTGTGCCAAAACACGTATTTAAGCTATTATTCTATTCCAACCGTTCTTATTCTTTTCCACTCGTTTTGCCAAAACACGTGTATTTTGCTATGTAGTCTGAATACCGTCTATGTGAAACTAAGGCAACTTTTAGTTTGGTGCTTGTCGAATTTGAAAGCGTTTCATATTTTGATCACAGTCACAGTCCGTTGTTTTGATCATTATTCGTCAACAAAAAAAAACTAATTAATATTAAATTGTGTGTTTAATTGTAAAATCAATTCCGTGGACTATTTTAATACATAGATATATGTTGCAAAGAAATAAAACATATTTTACAACATCACTTTATCAACAGAATGACTGAGTGAATGAATGAACGAACGAACGAAAACGGACACACATACTATAACTTACATATCCATAGAGAGAAATGAACATAAAAAACCGACTGTTACTTATGTAAACATTAACGACACATATGCACACGCACTTACACACAACATAAATATACAAATACACCAATTCACTTATAAAAAAGCAATAAACACACAACTACATGGCTGGGTTTTATTAATGTTATTATAGTTGTTGCTGTTGTTACTGATGATGATGATGAAACTGTCGCCGGTTTTTTTTCTCTGTATGTGTGTGATGTTTGTATACTACAAGTAGTAAGTAGTAGTAGTTTTTTTTTATAGTAATTGTGTGTGTGTTTATATTTGTTTAAAAATTGTATACGTCTGCTATAAAATGATAAACAATTTTTTTTTCTCAAAGTAAATGTGTGTGAGAGTTTTCTTTTATTTTTTAGTCCTCCGCTTAAGGCAATATTAAATAACTATTCAATATAAATACATTTACTACGAAATGCTTTTTGAGATTTATTGATGTTTATTTTATATTTTCTTTTTGCACAACCATTTTTTAAGTAAACTACATAATTTTTATATATAAATACGATTGAATACATAGTAGTTAAGTGGGTTTCCTTCGAAAGACAGTAACTATTTGGTATCTATATAATTTCCATTAATATTAAATTGATCGTATACATTTGACCGGGTTTTCGTTGTTAAATTTTAAGTAAAATTATAGTAACGTTGATTTTCCTGTGCTTATAGTTTCCTTAATAAATTGCCAACCATTAACACCAGAGTCTATTATGGCAACGATTGCATCACGGTTTAATCATTATAATCATCTGTTACATTGATAGTAAGATAAGGCAAAAACCTTTAGGGTTTTCAAAGTCGATTAAAATTCAAAATAGAAGTTTGAACTTAAAAACAAGAAAACACCCTTTCCTTATTATCAAACGATTTGATTTAAATTTAAATATATTACAGACAATAACAAAAAAAAATAATACATCCGTAGTTTTTTTTTTTTGGCGTCATAAATTCGCTTTAAACAGTAAAAAGTGGAATCAGAATGACCCCTGCTAAACCCTAAAAAAATGGCTTCACTAACGTCAGTACTTAAAGTTGGTGAAAAACATTAATATTTTTTTGTTTCTCTTTCTATTAATTAATGTTTTGTTTTATTGGAAAGGAATATGGAAGAGAAGATGGTAAAAACGAGAAGTCTTAGAACAGTTGTTGAGCTCCATCTAATGGAGAGTTGCCGAACTTCATCCATTCATTTTTGTTATACTTATGGGAGGTTAAATGCTATGGGAACACCAAAGGTGGGTGGTGTGTTATGTATGGGGGAAACTCATACATATTATTATTCAAGTATATGTTGCTGCAGCTGGGTTCGAACACGCAACCTTCTGTGCAATGGTCCAAAGCGCTAACCATTACACCACAACGCTCACAACAGAGATAACGAGAAGCTTCAAAAATTCTATACTGCTTCGACGTCAAAAATGTGGTCCTTAAAGGGTTTAGAAAAATCTTAAATGTTTCTTCGCGTTTGTTTTTTTATCGGCCCGGTTTAATGATCGATAAAATGTCCATTATAAAATTTATATTTTGTCCTGGTAATCAAGTTTTCCCCGTTCCCTAAATCTAGGCTTCGTAGAAATTGATATTTTTAAACTAGACTTTGTCGTGCTGTTTTCGATTAAAATACATTTTTGCTTCCCAGGAAAAAAACTATCATATATTATCATGTATATGGTTCATGTATGTTCGGATCCGAAAATGAGGGTATATAGCCGTATATGTCTCATATATGACCATATGTTTTAGGTTCATATTATATTATTTTGAATAGTTAATTACTTAATTGCTTCCCGGAAAACCGCAAATATTTTCAAAGAAATACCAAAAGGTAGCGGCTTAAAAGACACAATATCTTACGCTTTGAAGAAAAATATGTACCTGCTTACATATTTCTGCCCATTCAAATGGATTGTTTTTACTCCGTCCTTGAATGGATTCTTTAAGTTGTCATTGTAACATTTCGGAACTTTATTTAATAATTTTCAATAAATTTGTCAAAAGAAACAATTGTATTCTAGTTGCAAATACAAAGAATTATATATTTTTATTTTTTATATTTTTTTATTTTGACAGAAATTTCAAACATTTCATGTTTTAAAAATTTATGCAAGAAATTTAAAAAAAAAAAATAAAATGAAAAGTTTTTGATTGAAGTTTTTAAATATTCCACAAAAAACTTCGTGGTAAAAAAACCCGAATAATAAAAAAATATGTAAAATATGTGTGTATAATCATGAATAATATTAGATGTGACAATATGGGCTTTTCTATTTGTTTTTTTCAAATTGGGGCTAAAAAACTATTTTTTACGGCACATCAGAAGCATTATAAACAAAAAATAAACCGATATTAAGATATGTCGAACCAGTTTTCGTGAATCATAATTTCAACAGAAAACTATATACATAAGTCTATGCTATATGAGCATATATGAGCATATCTAAATAGTCATGTATGAATTCATGTAATAAAACTAATATTATATATAAAACAATATTTAGCATATATTTCAATGCGCTATCATACATTACCAAATTTGAACTTTTTGTTGCATGTGTGAACCCATATATCTTTACATACATGGCATACATCTTCATACATGCTGATATATGAAACAATATATGCTCATACATAGAACCATGCATGTTTGTCGTTTTTTTGGTATCTAGATGTAATGAGTATACATTTTCGTATCGGACACATGTTTGTTGAGCCGATTTAATTAAATTTTGAGTATGAAATTTAACGAAAAAGCCGAAGTTTAGCTTAAATTTCGGCCGCTGAACTATTTTCGATTTGGCCGAACTCTCGGATGCCGAACAGTGAATTCATTGTTTAACTTCGGACTTTTATTTAATTTTGACACTAAAAATCGCAACTAATCAGCCCAATATTGCTATTTATTTTTAAATAAGCATTGTTTAAAGAACTAACAAATTCGTAAGGACAAATGAATAGTAAGTTAAAAATAAATGTTAAAATTTTAAGTAGAGATCAGTAAAAATAAATGTTATAATCAGTTATTTGAAATTATTTTAGGTTTTTTGTTTTTGTTTGTTTTTTTTTCTACAAATGTACACACGAACACTACATACACATTTTGTTTGAATATCTGAAGTATTTGTGTAAAATTCTTAAATTTTTTGTAATTTGATACAAACTTTTTTAATATAAAAACAGACTGGAATTTTTAGCATTTGCTTTTTTGAAGCAGGCAACAAATAAAAATTTAAATATATTATAACTGTAACGGAAACAAATAAACTACAATTTTCCATTTTTGTGGTAAAATTAGTTTAATACTTTAAATAAATGAAAATTATAAACGAAACGAAAAAATCGATAAATGGTAGTAATTTATTTTAAACAAATGTAAACAAAAGTTGAAATAAATATTTATTTAAAAAATAATGCATGTTACTCTATTTTTAACTCAACTGAAAACACTGTACTAAAATACATTATAAAATTTGCCCTGTGGCGATGTCTCAACTTAAACCGCAAAAGTTGTCAACCCTGAACGTAAAAACTAGAGTTGTCAGTCGATTAAGAATAATTCGATTAATCGATCAAACAAAACCAAACTCTTGTTCGAATAATTTAAAAATTTCGATTTTCGAATAACGAATAAATCGATTAATTAACGTCAATTAATCGAACATTTTTTTATATTACAAAATAAATTAAATGAGAGCTTTTAATTTGATTTATTCTCATAAATTTTTAAAGAAGGATAACGAAAGCGATGATGATGATGAACTTAGTAATAAATGTGACGTTGATAATGTATTTCAATTAAAAATTAATATACAAAATGTTATAAGGAAACTACGGAAATACGTCAAACTTTTTAACAAATCCACCGAAAAGTTTCCTAAAATATTCCCAAAAAAGTTAAATTAAAGAATATGCTAATGAATTGTACTCCAGATTATTTTATGTTCAAAGTAATCACAATAATTCAGATAAAAGTATTGAAATAGAAGAAGTTATTAGTAATGAAAATAATAATCTTTTACCGTTATATTAGTTTTTTGTTTTTATATACATCGAGATTATTTTTATGTTATTTTCAATTTATAACGAGCTTTCAACCTCCGTATATTTACAAAAATAAAGCAAATCAAACATATTAGCTAGGTTGATACTAGTATTTCGATCTGGCTAAAGATCTCATCAGAACCCGAAGTTTTAGAAAAGTTAGAGCCTCCATAAGAAGCAGAACTTTAACAAAAAACCTATTAATAATCAATTTTGCTGCATTCTTGTCTTTTATGTCTTTTATGCGAATTAAATAATTCAATTCAGAGTATTAAAAATACAGAAAATAAAAAAGACTTCAGCGATATATCAAACGATATGGTATATTTGAAAAAATCAGAACAGAAAAATTAGATAAACTATTTAATGCTCTTCTTACTATATCACCTACCTCAACAATTAGCGAAAGAGTGTTTTCAAAATCTAATTTAATAAAAACCAAAACCAAAAACGTTTAAAAGCAAAAAAACTTGAGTCAACTTTTGTTTTTAAAAGATTATTTCTTAAGAACAACCTAGCTATTTTATTTTAACGTTTTTTTTTTTTGTTAGTTATGAATTTCTTGTTAATTAAAATATTAACTTTTTATTTTTAAGTTTTTTTGTATGAATTGTTTATTTTTTGTTAATAAAAATATTATTTAAAATAATTTTTTTTATTCGTTATTCTCATCGATTAATCGAATAATTTTTGAAATTTAATCGTTTGATCGAACGAGCGAAAACAATTATTTGAATTATTCGAACAAAGCTGAAAGGCGAATAATTGACAACTCTAGTAAAAACCATACGTCAATCTGGCAACATTGTGAAATAGAGACGGAGGCGATTTGAAAAATAAACAAAAATCTAAAAATAGAATATTGTGTTGTAAGTGTTGTCACTTCTGAGTATAATATACAATAACATAATAGCTAATAGGAAAGAAAACTGCAATTTAACTGAATTACATTCGAGGTCATACTTTGGTGTGATCGCTAAACGGTCATAACTTAGTATTGTTACGTTTGTAATGTAAGAAGAGCGCAGGTTTGATTCTTACAGCCGCAGGTTGTTGAACAATTTATCATATAGAGACAATCTGACAATTATAAATACACAAATAATAATACAATTTAAATGCAAAATCACTGATGACGCCTGTCCATAAAAAGAGGCAGAAACTAGTCTAGTCTGATATAAAAGTTAATAGTGTTTATAAAACCGTGATCATAAATAGACGTACATTGTGTTAATAAGTTTCAAATATCCAACAAAATATTATTAAAACAAACTGATTAGTGACTAAAAAGGGATTAGTTAATCCCTATACTAACAGTATAAAAAAATAAAAAATATAAAAAAAAAAAAAAAACAACAACATAAAACGGTCATATATTGAAGATGTTACTGCCTCTAGTAGGCATAACATAATGAAGAAAAAAACCTAAACAACAAAAAAACACTGCCTCTAGCAGTAATTTTTTTGCACCACTTCAAACACTTGATGATGAAGATGATAATGAAATTATAATTAATAATTCAAAAAAAGAACATATACCTCCAATAACAATATTAAAGTGCAAAATTTTGGAAATACAAGATATGTGCCTTCATTTAAAAATTTCAGATTTTTCTATTAGAAAATTTCAATCGGCCTCAAACTATTCTGCACTAGTAAAGAAGACTATGAATTAATATGCAAATATTTAGTATCTAAATATGAATTTTTTACATATGGAGCAAAACATGAAAACCATATAAAGCAGTTCTTCTTGGACTCGATAAGTTTGATCCAAATATAATAAAAAAGAAGTTAAATGATATGAAACTGTCATGCTTAGATGTGAAATTAGTCACAAAAGGCGGTCCTCATAATGAGCAGTCCATATATATCGTTTACTTTCAAAGAAAGTCAATAACAATTAAGGAACTGAGGCAAAACTATTCAGTTATTGACTACATCAAAGTTTAAATGGGATTTCCAACGAAATAGGTCTTCCAGAATTACTCAGTGTCATAATTGCCAAATGCTAGGACATGGCTCTAGTCGGTGTAACGTGAAAACTTTCTGCGCCAACTGTGCAGGAAATCACAAAACATCAGACTGTAAGTCTGACACTATTATGTGTGCGAACTGTAAAGGACCCCACAAATCTTTATCGCCCGATTGCCCAAATAGAGCAAAATACCAACAAATGCGACAAAATTCTCAGCTTAAATCTTTAAACCCAGGCAACAACATTCAAATAATATTCGCTTTAATAACAACAATAATACCAACTATAGTACTGATTTTCCTAATAGTCTGAATCAAGGTGCTAATATTAATAATAATCGAGGCTGGAATCAACAGCCCCAAAAATAATAACTTATTTTCCGTTGAAGAAATTAAAAATCTTACACTTGAATTAATCTCGAACTTAAAGAGATGTAACTGTAAAGCCGATCAATTCGAAGTGATAACATCACTCGCATGTAATTTTTGTATGAGTAATTTAAATATAGTAACATGGAACGCCAGAGGCATCCGCCATAAAAAAGAAGAACTTTTCAATTTTCTACTAAGTAGAAATATTCACATATGTTTAATAACAGAAACATTACTAAACAACTCCATTTCTATAAAACACACAGACTTTTATTGCTATAGAAAAGACCGTGAAGATAATAGAGGGGGAGGTGTAGCAGTATTGATTAGAAAAAATGTGGAACACACACTCTTACCACCTCTAAATACATTCCTTATTGAAAATATTGGCGTTAAATTACGAACAACCAACGGAAACTATATAAACATTTATTCCTGCTATTTTCCAGGCGGCTCTGCTGGCAGAGATAGCACCAAAAAATTGCAATTTAAATCCGATCTACGAAAATTTCATAGTAGTAATGAAAAATTTATTCTTGGTGGCGATTTTAACAGTAGGCATAGCTTATGGGGCTGCCAAAGATCAAACTGCTGGGGAAATATTCTGTACGAAAAACTAAATTCCGAAAACTTTTATTTATTATATCCAAATGATCACACATATATTCCATCTGATCCAAGAAGACGAGCATCTATCCTAGATTTCTTTTATCCAATTTAGAGAGCAGCCTTACTCCAGCCAGTGTTATAAATGACTTGAGTTCTGACCATCTTCCTGTCAAAATAGCTATAAATAGTGAATTTACTCCTATCTACAGAACTTTTTACGATTTTAAAAGAGCGAACTGGTCTAGATACACTTCATTTATTAAACGAAATCTAGTAATTCCTAATGAAAATGCTAATAATTCTGAAGAAATAGATTATTTCATAACGACCATTTAATAACACATTATTAGCTGCTGTAAATTATAGTGTTCCTAAAAACGTAAGCACATTACTGCTCAAACTCTACCACAACACATTAAACATATGATACAGATCAGAAATATGTATAGGAGAAATTGGAAAAGATATAGAGACGTTAATGACCATACCCGAACAAAGGAATATAATTATAGAATATCAGAAGAGATAAAGAAATATAAAAACATTTCGTGGAGCAATAAGCTGGCAACTTTGGAAAAAGGTTCCTCTCCTTTTTGGAACATTTCAAAAATTTTAAAGAAGAAACCTACAAACATCCCAATACTTAAACATAATAATGCAACTTACAACACGCAGCTAGAGAATGTGAAATACTGGCTCAAATGTTCAGTTTAAACCATTCAATTTCATCAAATCTCAGCGATCAATTAACCACAACAGATGTTAACAACGCTATTAATCAACTTAGAGCCGTCGAAACTATTCCTGATAACGATATATTAGTTTCAGCAGACAAGATATCATTGATAATAAAGAGACTTAAGTCAAAAAAAAGTCCTGGTACTGACGGAATAACTAATAAATGCCTCAAAGCCTTACCAAAAAGAGGAATTAAAGTTTATCACAGTAATTATAAACTCATGCTTACGACTACAATACTTCCCTAAAATATGGAAACACTCAAAAGTTGTGCCGATAAAGAAACCAAACAAACCAGCAGATTGTCCTTGTTCCTATAGACCGATTAGTCTCTTATCATCTTTAAGCAAAATACTGGAAAAGGTCATAAAGGAAAAAATTACTGATTATATTGATGCAGAACGTATATTGCCAGCACAACAATTTGGCTTCCGTAAGGAGCACAACACTGTCCAGCCACTTATTAGAATCCGAAACCTTGTAAACTCAAACTTTGCACAAGGAAAATCAACTGGTATGGTCTTACTAGACATCAAGGCTGCATTTGACTCGGTTTGGCATAATGGAGTTATATATAAAATGATAAGATTAAATTTTCCAACATCTTTAGTTAAACTAATACTTAGTTTTCTTTCAGAGCGTAGTTTTAGTGTCTTCATAGGCTCCAACCACTCAACACAAAAACCAATATTAGCAGGGTGTCCCCAGGGTTCCTGTCTCTCACCTGTATTATATAATTTATACACAGCAGACTTTCCTATATTAGATGGTTGTGTAACATCCATTTTTGCAGATGACACTGCGATTCTCAGCTCAGAAATATTATCAACCGATGTATTAGCCAATTTACAAGCAGCACTAAGTGAAGTTCATACATACTTTACGAAATGGAAAATTCTCATAAACCCACAGAAAACTCAGGCTATTTATTTCTCCAGGAGGTTTAAACCCTGCTATTTACCACAAAGTCCTATATACTTCAATAATAGTACTATCCCCTGGATGGATAAAGTGAAATATCTAGGTGTCATATTGGATCCAAAACTCAAATTCAAACACCACATCCCTTATATGATAGATAAAGTCAATATTATAACGAGATTGTTATATTCTTTAATTAACAGAACTCAAAACTAAACGTACATAACAAAACTTTAGTATTTAAATCAATTTTTCATGCAATAATGTTTTATGCTGCCCCAGTTTGGTCCACAACAGCGCAGTGTCATGTAAAGAAGCTGCAGATTGCACAGAATAAATTATTAAAAATGATTCACAATCTGCCTTGGCATTACTCTACTCAACGATTACACACCTTAGCCAACGTTGAACTTGTAAATAATAAAATCCAACGATTGACGACTAACTTCAACTACAGATGTTTACATTCTGAGTACACGCACATCAATGAGCTTGTCCCATCATAATTTTATTTTTTATTTTAACCATTTTATCTAAAATCTAAACCAAAAAAATGTTCATAAAGGTTTTTTGAAAATTTTCTCCTTAACTTATTAATAATATTTAAATAAATACTAAATTATAAAATTATTGTTATTATATATCTAAGCAGAAGAGGATAAAATCCTAAACTCTTTAAGAAAGTCTGTTAAATAATTGTACTTACTTATATTATACAAAAATAAAGAATTGAATTGAAAAAATTAATAGTGTTTATTATTTTTAGAGAAAAACGTTTATTCTTCTTTTTAACCTCAACATTTCTAAAAACGTTTTCATTAAACAACAAACAGTAAACTACATAATATTCCGCGTGTACAATTAAAAGTTGTTTTTGAAACTTTTTAATGGAAAATCCGTGTAAAAAGTCTCACGTTAAACATTATTAAAATTATTATGTAGATATTAGAATTAGAGAGTATTTTGAACATAAATATTTAATTCGACAAATTGACGTTTGTCTTCATAAATTTTCACTTCATAGTAAACCCTAAGCATAAACTAGAACTTCGCTTAATACAAACGCACACAGATGTTTTATATCATCTTTACTAACGCTACTACTACTACATACAAACTGCTACTATACACTCAATAAGTTAGCACAACTTCATTAAATCAATCCATACAACAACAACAACACACACACACACACACACACACACACACACACACACACACACACATACATACAGCTATATAAACGGCATAGTGTATTATAAGTATTTAACTCCAACCACTCTATTGTCACCATCATCAACAACAATTTTTATCATTATTATCACAAATAGTCTTTATATTGTTGTTGTCGTTGCTGTAGTTGTTATTGTTGTAGTAGGGTCATTAAGTGGATTAAGTACTACCATCAATAGCATATGTTGCCATTGTTTACATATACACAGATACACATAAGTACATGTCCCTTTTCTCATTCTTACTCTATTTCATTTCACGAATATCGACAACTGTAAGACAAGTTATAAAATCATAAACGAGAAAGAAACAACAAAATTTCAACAACAAAAATGTTTGTCGTAGTATTGAAACAATTTCATTTGTCTTCGATTTATTTTTATTTTTTTTTATTTAATACACAAACTCATGTTTCTGAACTTTTCATTTCCTTCTTTCCTAGGTTTTTGTGTGTGTTCGTTTTGAAAAATAATTTAAAATTTCCGTCTTACAGACAGACAAATTTTGTTCATTAAAGCTTAACATCGTATATAGAGTATCTAACTAATATTTGTCTAAAAGTTGTATTACAGCCATATCATCCTTCATCATACTCATATAAAATATATATATATTATTGAAGATTGTACCGGAAATAGTAATTTACATTAAATTTTTAATATTTTTTCAGTATTAAAAATTGTTGTTTATTTTGGTAGAGTTTTTTTTTGAATTAAGATGAAATTTTGTTTAAAATTTTAAAACTTTTTTCCACAACATTCTTTAATAAGTAAGCATGTTGTTTTCGTATATTTTTTGGTCTTAAAGTATGGTTCAGCTTTTTTGATATCTTGTTTTAGTTATTTTCTGTTTCATATACTTTTAAACTCATATTATATTTTGATATCGTGTTATTGACAGCAACAAATGAGTTTAAATAAATAACTTGCAGCTCAATGAATTGAAAATTTATTTCTTTATTAAAAAAAAGCTGAATAAAAGTCCCTCTTTCTGTAGCTAAAATTGCTAATTACCAACTACACACTCTGCTACACAGACAGAATTTTCTAGGGTGAGTTTAAGTAAAAATGTTCACTAAACTAAAGAAGTTTTCTTCATAAAGTGAATGAATAATTTCTTAAACTTTATGAAAAAGCTTTATAATATTTATGAAACTATTGCTAATAAATCTTTTTAATTTTTAATAATTAAAATTTGTTTTTCACTATTTCATTACATTTTATGAAAACAGCATTAATTTAATGAAAAGTTTCAGTCACACTTAGATCTAATATAAAAATTCATTGATATTGTGCAGATAATTCTTTCAGTGCACCACTATCTACAACCATCCTCAACAACTTTACTGTTCTGTTAAAAAATTTTTTTTTTTTTAACCAATGATTCAAGTATTTACTTTAAAAAAATATTTATAATGTATCATCTTCATTTGTATGGGAGGGTAAAAAATATACACAAAGATATATAAGATATAAATAATATTTCAGTTATTTTTGCCAAGTTAAATATGTTTGTATGCATTTTCATTTCATTATAAATGTATTTTTTTTTTGTTCGTGTTCGTTTTTTCTGAAAAATTAAAACATCCGTTTTCATTTAAGAAATTTATTACTATTCATTTTTATCCATTATTATTTTTGTGGTTGGTTTTTTTTGAAATGGAAAGTTGTTGCTTCGTTTAAGCTGGACAGTGGTTGAAAAGAAGAACATTTATTCTAAAACCAAAACAGCTTTTTAAGTTCTCTTCATTTTACTGTACATTAATTAATTTAAATACCAGATTGTTATTCACCAAAATATGGATCAGAGAACCTATGAAAAGCGTTTTACAGTTTTGCAGAGTTGTGTCAAATTTAAAGTTTAACCCTTTGACGACTGAACTTAAACCGCTGAAGCTTTTTTGACGAAACTTCGATACTTAGGCCAATGACTAAAAATAAAGTTTGTGCTGTTTTTGGCGCTATACTGCTCCCATATCATGGAAATATAGTACCAAAACTAAAAGATTAATGGACTACCGCTTCTGAATTTGTTAAGATTTTATCTAAATTTTGATTTGGTATTTTGTGTTAAAATTATGCCTAATCCAGAACTATTAACCACTAGAAAAACTAAAAACAAAGACCGGTAAAAAAAATTCATAAAAAAACAAAAATTATAAATTTTGATTTTCGGTTGACCTTGTAACGCTTTGAAGATTAGGCTACAATTTGTAGGTATCGCTAAAAAGCTATATCTCTCTAACTTTAGCAAAAAGTTAAAATAATAAGACATATATCAACCATTCGTAGTAAAAGGGTTAATTAAGATTTTTAACCATTTTTAGGCGGATTGGTGCCGCGGGTGACAAAGAATTCAAAGAATTGCACAAACCTTTGCCTCAAAATAGCTTGTATATGTAATTGATTGATTTTAATTTTAAAAAATACTTACTATATTTACTTTTCAATATAAACTGGCCCTTTTTGAGCCAAGCTTAATTTTATTCTGTTTAAAGGGCTCACTAGATGAAGGAGCGCTTATCAATTAGAAACCAACGTAGGACATTTCGGGTATTAAAAAATTTTGAGAGCATGCCAATTTATATTTGTCAATCGATTTTCAAAACTTAAACATTTTTGTAATCTGCTTGTAATTTGAAACAATAAATACGCTTACTCATGTGAGTTGTCTTTTAAAGTTTACAAGTTATCTGCATTTGAATATAAAAATTTTGCATTTTTGCCGGTTTTTTTGTTAATGCAAAAGGCAAATCTAGTCTGATTGCTTCGAAAAGTGTTTGTGGTATTAAAAACAAGCTTTAAATTTAACAAAAAAGTTTCAATGCAATATCTTGTTCACGCTTGAAATGAAATTCCTCTAAAGTTGTAAATTATAAAAAAAACAGATTTTAGTCGTTTTGGTCAAAAAGGTAAAACTTTTGTCTTCAAATTAAAAGTTTCTTCAGGAACACATATAGTGTTTATAGTTTTCCGAAAGACTACTACATATAGTTGCTTTTTATGAAAATTATATTTATTCCCCAGTTGGTTATTGTTCTCCCCCTGGAGCCCTCCGAATTTGACAATTTTTTTACTAAAATTTAAACTTAAACCAATTTTTTCTCTGAGTGTACCACCGAAATTTGAAAATGAAAAACAAGAATTTTCAATTTAGTCCAAATATGATAGCATTATACTTTTTTAACTTCGCTTTTTAAATGTGGACAAGACAGCAATAAATGTAAAAAATCCCATTTTTGGAAATTTTTTACAGCTTTTTTTGGGAATTATGGGATTTCCTTTAGTCCTATATCAATTTTTTGTCTGCTTTGAGGAAAACAATAGCAATGCACAGCTTAGTATTAAATTTCATTACAATACGTAATGACTGGACCTAATCGGAACAAATTTGGAATTTCACATTTTTAAATTCGAATATCTCGGGAACTATAGGAGATAGCCCATAGCTCTACTAGCGGATTACAAATATGGTAATTTTTATTGAAAATTGGATTAGAAAAAAAAATGTAGGCCATTTAAAATTTTGTATGCCACAAATTGGGGGGGGTCATATTGCCAACACCAGGGAGTCTGGGATGTGCATAATCAAACTTAATATTACGCGACTTTTGACTGCTCCAAATTTCATTGCAATCGGACAACTAAGTAAGAAATGGCTGAATTATTTCCAAACATTTTATGATAGTACCCACTGTGCGATATGGAAATTACTTTTTAGTTCATGTGTCTCCCAAGTCTACTGACTACATTTTGAATTGGTGTTGATCTGAAATTTAAAAATTATGAGCAAAAATAAAGTGAATGAAAAAAACTCTTGTAAGTTCCAGGTAGTTTCTTTCATTTTTCAAAAATTGACCATTAATTCTTTTGGTGAAAACGTTTCAACGTGAAACTTTGCATGTCATAGCTTTTAAGTATATTCAATCTAACCCTGTCCATCGTTTCTCTAAATTCATAAAACCTTGAGATATAAAATACATCTTTATTCTGTTTCAATAAGTTTTGACAATTTTTAAAGTAGCTTTTATATAAATTAGTTAACCATCCTCTACAAATTATCCTTATTTCATTAAAAATCTGAGTGTACACCAATTAGATACGTTCGTTGTAAGTAGTTTAGAGCAGAGAAGCTAAATCCATGTATTTCCCCTTTATTTTCTGGATTTAGTTCGCCTTTCCCTGTTTTTTTTTTTTTTATTTTATTAAATTCAAACCACTGTCCATTATTTTTAGTTTTAATTTCTTGATATTTTATGGTTTCTTAATTAACAGAGCATTATGGCTACTTTCTCTGTTCTACTATTATGTTCTCTCTCTTGTATTTCCTTTTAAACCACCTAAAGGTGTTTATGTTTATGGATTGCAGACCAAGTAATTCATATATATTTCGTTTTATTAACATTCATAAATAAAATTATGGCTTAAAGATTACTAAGACTGCTACTGCGGATGTTGCTTGTGTTAAGAATAAAAAGAAAGTGTACGTATTTCTTGTACACATGAATTTTGCACCTTTCAACAGCAACCATACAACCAACCGACCGACCGACCCAACCGACCATCCGACCGACCGAACATTATGCCCAACTACAACAACAATGTAACAAGATAATGAAATTAAGTAACAAGAAGAATTTTTATATGCTGTTAATGAATAAAACTTTATGAGTTTACAAAAAGCTATTTAAATATTTTCTGATGAAATTTACTACAAGGAAAGCTGTGCGGAAAAAAGGATATTCAAGGTTATGCATAAAAGGAATTTGTTAAAGGATTTTTATGAGAAACTTTAAATACAAAATTTTACTTTTGCTATTACCTTGACTGCAGACTTATAAATCCTGTCCATATGTTTATGTGTGTGTGTTCGTAAAGTTCTTCCTTGCTTGCCATGTGTTCTGTCGTCCTGTCATTTTAATTAACCATTTTTGTTCTTACCATCACCACCTGGCTTTTTTTCTGCTGCCGCAAAAAAGCTTATTCAATTAAGCTTATTTGATGACATTTGCAATTCTTATTATCATCAGGGCAGCGACTTTCATGCAAATGCATGTTTGTAGTCAGTGGCCTAAAATCGATTTGGACCAAATACTTTTCCGAATCAAAGAATTTACATAACAAAATGGCATCGATTTGTTATTGAATATTTTTGCATTTTTTGTTATAAATGCATATTTTTGCATGGTTTTCTTTAAATGCATAATTTGTTATTTTTTTGTTGCATATTTTCAATTTAATTGAAAATAATAAAAATTAAATAAAATCAAGCACTTGTAAGCCTTTACATAGCATCTGCTTGTCATTTGTTAGAAATTTTAATTGGATATCATTTTAAAACCAATGTTCTCGAGTAATGAATCGATTTTGAAAAATCAAATAATTTTAAGTGCATTATTCAATGACAGTAGTGTATCCAACTCTATTGATTTATTGAAGCATCGTCGGAATGTGGGTTTGAATGACTTTTCTATCGATATTACCATGGGAGATGCTCATCTGAGATAAGTGAACTTATTCACGAGCCCGAGTTTTTATTCGTAATACTCGCTTATCTACTAGAGCACATCCGTTTGTAGTTAATTGTCCTGTGTTTCGCACAACGCATTACAGAGAAAATTCGGTTTTTAGTCGAACGATTCGTATGTGGAACAAACTTCCCGCAGAAGTCTTCCCTGTTACTTACAATTTAGAAAAATGTAAATCAAATATCCGCAAACACTACTCCCTCTTTCCTCCTTCCCATACCCTATTTCCTGATCAATACAATGCACTGCATGAGTATGGGACATCCCCTGAGTATGGTTTAAATTAAAAAAAAAAATATTTTTGAATTTTAAGTGCATACTTTTTGGTTTTTTAGTTCTTATTCTGAATAAAGGTGTGCGTTAGAAGAAATGTTAACACAGAAAAAAAATTAATAAAAATTTAAACACAAAATGTACGACCAATAAAACCTTTTTTTATTAAAAAAAATTTATTCTAGTTTACAAAAAAAAAAATCGGTTTTATTCTCAACTTTATGAAAGGTGAATAAACTTTTCGGGAAGAACCCTCTCATTAAGAACTTTAAAGTACTTTCTGTTTACTTCTCGGAGCAGGTTTTCCGTCTCTGATTATAATCTGTTCATGCCATGGACACCCTTTTTTGTGGACTTTACTTCTCTTTTAACAAGAGCCCAATATCTTTCAACTGCACACAGAGAAAAATTAGCTATTTGGCCAACTGAAATTTGGTTACTACGACTCCAATTCGGTTATTATGAATTTCAGTCGGTTGGTACAACAAAGTTCAATTGATTCAACTAAATTTTAGTTGAAACACCCCAAAATATTCAGCATCTAATGTAAATATCGTTTGTGCTAACTGAATTTATAAGTTGTTGCTATTAAAATACACTTTTCCATTCGGTGGCACTTTATTTCTCTGTGTGTGGTCTTAGCTACGGACAGTTTGGGGATTTGCCTTCCTTGCTCCTAAAACAATGCTATTTACTTCTATCTACTCAAGAGCTCTTTTGCTGTAGTGGCAAGAGTGGAAGTCAGGCCATAAGTATTGTGGACATATTGTGTTGGTGTATAAATGGAAGTAGTCTTTATTGCAAACATTTTTTTATATAAATTTCGGTTTTTATTTTCCTGTTGTTTTAAATGAGTTGTTCCTTTTACCACAACTGCATATTGCTGGCCATACCAGGAACTTTTTAGCGAATATTTTTATCATGAAGACTTCGGTTTCTTAATGAGTCAGATTTTCTCAATAGTCAAGACCGTTGAATTACTTTTGAAACAGTCTGACGACTAATTTTTGATTCCTTGGCTAATTTTTAATATGTTCAAGAAAATATTTAATTATTTTCAAACGAACTTTTTTTTCATCACTCATTTTGTGAAAATTTAAAAGAAAAATTCTAGATTGTCAATAATTTATTTACTGACATATTTATAAAAAAAAAATGTTTAAGAAAGCTTATAATGAAAGTTATCATGGAAACGCATATTAATATTTTTTCGAAAGTGAGCCATAAGTGCATATTTAAGCGCATATTTTTGATTTTCTTTTCTGCATCTTTAAAGCGCATATTTTTAATTTTTTAGTGCATAAAATTCGCTGCCCTGAGAATCATCATCACCATTAACAACAGCATCCACACGATTGCCGACATTACCATTGTCAAAAGTAAAAATAAAAGTTTTGTTCAAATATTATATTTATTTGTTTGTTGGTTGTATTATTAATTCATATTATATTATGAGTTGTCCTAATATGAAATGTAATCCTTGGGATTACACATAATTACATACAATTGTTACATTTTGTTTTAACTTTTACCTTTTTTAAATGGTCTTATAAATCTTTTTTTTTGGTTTCTTAATAAAATCCAATTTTTTCATAGTAAAAATATTAAAAGGATATTAAAAAGGGTTGTTAAGTTTCGATCAGAGAAACTTTTTGAAAAATGATCCCCTCCACTCATTGAAGAAAAATTCTGATGTTTAAGTTTTCTTAAAAGAAAATATTTTAAAATAATACTACTTTCTAATCCCCAAATACATAATTTTATAAATTTTAACTAAAACTGCTTAAACCTATTTTTTTATCAACATTTTTTCTGATTTTAAGTTTTCTAAATAATATTTTTTTTTTTATTAATTTATAATCATATCACAAATTATATACTATTACCCTAACCGAGCTCTAGCTAGTATGGATTTCGGCGCGTTGTAGCGAAAACAGACCAGTGCCTCTGGTGGGAATCGAACCCACGACCACGGCACTGATAAGCCAACACGCTACCAACTAGCCTACCGGGGCGCACCTAAATAATATTAAACATAATACTAAAGGGTCCGCCAAATAACTTTTTTTTTTTTTTTGAACTCCTGAACCAATTGGACTTTGTATGGCGTCATACCAAGGTCTTTATGCAAAATTCGTCTCAATGATGTCTCCGAAATGTTCAATTGTAGACAACGACGGTGATGAATTGATGTTGATGACGCTTCACGCCACGCTTTCTGCCACATCATCAATATTCTCGGGTGTTGTACGCACTGTTTTTGGCTTTTCACGCTTTGGTTTATCGATGAGGATGTCAGTTTCTTTCACTTTTTTCACAAGATAACGAACATACGGACCATATTCGTTCAGCGGAAGGATTAAAACTAATTATCTGTCAAATCAGACATGAGCTAAGTGTTACCATTCACGAAATAAGCACTAGTGAAAAAAAGTAAACCCTTTACTTTCCAATTCCCAAATACATCATTTGAATATAATTATTATCTATAATAAAAACATTTAGATGCAACCAAAAGTATTTTAAAATAGTGAAAAACAATGCGGTTTTATAAAAATTATGTAAATTTAATAAAATAGAAACCTAAGATTAACATAGCGTATCTTCATTATTATAGGAGAAAAAAGGATTTTTAAAAAATATAAACTTAAATAATTTATTATAATTTTTACAAACTATGCGGTTTGTTATTTTACAACTCCCCCTTGACCACTAACCTACGAAATGAATGAAATGTTAACGTTTCATTTTACAAAATCAAGTGATGCATGGCATATTAATTTTGAATGGTTTTCAATATATAAACCTTTTTTTTTTATTAACGCATTCTCTCCGATATCCCTTTTTTAAAATTCCCATCACAAAAAAGGTATATATTTATATTTATGTAGGGCTCGGAAGTTAATAATCGTGTTTTATGTACATAAAATATGTCTTAAGAAGCGAAAATAATTATTTAATATTTTATAAATATGTATTTATGAAAATGAAAATTATTAAAGTCCTCGAACTTTAATAATACTCTATATTTCGTTATTAGTATATTGTCCTTACAAATAATCTTTAGAGTTTTTGTTTTAAAATTTATTAATTGACCACTTTCAGGAATGTGTTGATTGATCTATTTCGGGAATTTTCTAGGTTCCCATCATCAGAACACGTTTTGAAAGCGGTAACAATCCCATGCAAGACATCAAACATTCATATAAACTAGTTTTCTCACTAAATGAGATGATGGGAAACTAGAAAATTTCCGAAATTTATCTATCAACACATTCCTGTAAATGATCAATAAAAAATTTTAAACAAAAACTCTATAGATTATATAGAGTATGGCCTCGAACTTGAATAATTTTCATTTTCATTGCAGAATTGAAGGTCGAAAAAACATAATTTTTATTTTGAATAAAAATTATATCAAACTTGTAAATTTGTATTATTATAATTTTTTTTTAAAAATTTTGTCATATTAGCAATTCAATTTCAGTATTGTTTTTTAAAAATTATCGTTAATTATCGTCAGAATGTTAGTTATTGTGTTTTTTTTTTTTTTTTTTTAATAAAATATCAAAATATTTTTTATGGAGTTATTGTCAAATTTTTTAAACGAAATATGCCAAAATATGTAATTAAATATGCACACCCAGAAAACAGTCTTAAGTTATGGCCACCGAATTTGTTTGCCAATCGAATTCTGGCAATTACGACAACTATCGTAATGTTAAATAAAATTTTCTAGTCGTGAAAGCTGATATTCAGTTGCCTAATCCAACTTAATATTATTACTTTGCAGAAAATTTTATTGAAATTAAAAAAACTATCTAAACTTATCTGGTATTGAACTGTGACCTTCAGATTTATAGTCCTCTGTCTTGTAGCACAACCCACTTTTGATTTTCATTGCCTTATTTGCTATTTAGACATTTGAATATTTTATTTTTAATTAAAAAAAACTTTTTGTGTTTGTCTTTTCCGAGATTTGAACTCGGAACAGCTTTTGAGACGGTCGATAAAATTCAAGATATTTTCTTAAAAGAATATTGAAAATACCGGATTTCACACCTAATTATGCACTGGCTTTAGAAACTGGAGCTACACACAGAAAACAGTTTCATTGCTACAACCGAATTTTTTGCCAACCGAATTTTTGTAGTCATGTGTACTATATTAAAATATTGTTGCTGATCTGGTTGTTGTAACTGAATTTCTGTTAGACTAGCTGAAACTTTTAACCGTACCTACCGAATCAGAAAATTATGATTGTTGGACCAGTTGAAATTATTTTGTAGAACCTATCAAATTAAATAAATAATTACACCGTTTCCATTTAATTAAAATAATTTTTTTTATATTTTTATTTGAGGAAAACTTGAACTAAGTAAATAAAATATAGAAAAAATAGAAAAATAGAAGTTAGAAGATAAGGTATTACAGATATGTAACTAAAATCTAATAGCATTTACATGTTAAAAAATTCCTTAAAGTGTTTTTTCTTTTTATAACGCATAATTTCAGAGATTTACCTGAAAAAATAGCGTACGAATCTGAAAGTTTACTAAGAGATACATTTTAATGGGATTCATTAAAACATGTTTGTAATCTTTTCAAATTGTCCTTTAGTGGAAATATTATCAACCAAAGTTAAAAACTTTGAAATAATATAAAACTTACACGGTTAAAGATATTTTAACAGTTAAAGTTTTATATGAGTCATTCCAAAAAATTCAATTAGATTTTAGTCGTTTGTAATGAATCTGTTTGTAATGAATCAGTTGAAAGTAAGCACATTTCAACGTTCTGTGATATATATGCTGCAGTAAGTTTTTTCTTAGTTCGGTGTGGTGCGCGTTCTAAAGCATCTGAAAGTTCGATAATTTTAACAAAACTAAGAATAATATATAATGTTTAAGCTGCCCCTAACAATTTAGGTTTCTATCCAATTTTTACAGATCTTTCCAAAACGTTTGTGATTTTATATACACGTATGCCTTAAAAAAAAATTGGTTATTATTAAAAAAACCTCATAAAACTTGCTTCTTTAACAAAATAACCGCATAACTTAGATATAGGCTCCAACCATTATGGTAAACAATTAGACACACTCTGCAAGGGTATCACCATAGACCACGAGAAAAACAACTGGCATTATGAAACTTAATGAGAGAGAATTAAAGGTTTAGTTCAAATAATAGATGGTTAAAAAGTGTATACCTGTTCCTTCAGTAACCAGTGATGCATAGCTTACACATATGGAATAATATAGTAATGCATACTACAAAGAAGCGTTTCATAACAAATTACCAAAACTCTTTAATTTTGTCGAGGTTTTTCTTTTTGCTTGGATCCATGACATTTTTACTGAAACGTGTCGGCAACAGCATCCCAATTAAAGGTAAATTTACGGCTGAAAGTTTTACTTTAAAAAAAACAATTGATTTTAAATACATTTAACTTTGTTTAAACAAAATTAACCCCTATTACTGCTACGTCTAATACAAATTTATTTTAGCTATGGTCTTGATTTTATGGGTATGACAACAAAAATTTCAAAAATTTATTTAAATATGTTTTATATTTGGTGACGCAACTGAAAATCACCACAAAACCTTAAACCTTTTTTTAAAATCGGTAAATTATAACTAAGATTCTGTAGATATTATATAGTAGAGCATTAGTAAAAATTAGTTATATAAATTTGATTATTGCAACAAACATGTAATCGCAGTTACTAATATTTGAGAGAAAATTAGCTTTTTTGCATTTTTGAAGCAGTTGCCACTATCAAAATATTTGAAAAGAAAATATTTTTGTCTGAATTGGTTAGGAACATAGAATTGATTAGTTGCAAACATATAAATTTAGTTGAAACTTCAAATTTTTAGTTACTGAGAGCAACGATTGTTAATATAATAAATATTTTGCAATCTTAATCAAATTATGCTGTTATTGTAAAATCATGGTAAATACAACAATTTTCTAACTAATATTTTCCCTGTGTGTACTGAAAGCCATTTCTATACATTATGTCTTCATCCTTATTATTTGACTAAAACATTGTATAACTATAGTACGGAAAGGTTACCATATAAATTATCAAGGTTAGTTCTTCAGAAAAACATTTTTTTGGGCGATGGAAATTAATGAAATTGGTGAGCAGTTTAATATACGTTTTGATGTGGATCTATCTACGAGTGAGTGGATTAACCAGTGTTTAGAAATTGTGTTCAAACCTTCGAGTAGTAACAAAACATTCTGAAATGGAAAAATTTGCTACAGCAATTAATGCTCGTATTAACAAGCATCTCACTCCTGCTATGGGTTTGACATACATACTTGAAGAAAATTTGTCAATAACGAAATATCTGCAATTATTAAAGCGCGATGTGACACGCTTTAATAATTGCAGATATTACTAGTAACACTCTTCAATCTGCAATTTATGTAATATGGGCGAAGATGAAAAATTTATTACACTTTATGGGAACCCGATACTAAGAGAATTTAGGGTTCGTTTTGATTTCGACCGAATTCCAACCAATCCTTTTTTCTGGGTGCAGTTATAGCAAAGTTATTTGTGACAAATTTGTTGATTCGCAAAGATAATTGGTTAACTTTGTTTTCCTGCAAACGACAACAAACTTGTACTAACTTTAACTTCCGAGTCCCTAGTTATATGTTATGTATGTATTTATGCTCTGGTATGTTTTTTATGCATGTATGTATGTGTGTGTATATTTTTAGTTTCGTTGTTAAAATTACTCCAAGGAATAATATTTCACTTTTAATATTATTTTCAACATTTCTTTTTCTCTACGTTTTTTTTTTTTTGTCTTTGTTTGCTTTTTAACAAACCACTAACAACGGTACTGGCTCGAAGTGGCAAACCAAACAGTTACTTCAAACCAATCATGGATTTTTTTTGTTCCATTTTTTGTTTTTTTCTTTCGTTTTAACTTATCTTTTCATCGTTTGGTCGTGTTGTTTGCTACCAACAATTTTTTTTTTTGAAAATTTATTGCCTTTTTTTTATAATTTACACATGAGTACAATTTGTTGTTGGTTTTTATGCTGATGTTAGCTAAAAATATTGTAATTCTATTAAAAAAAAAATCGTTAACAATTTTACAACCTTTGTTGTTGTAATTTTTGAATATATTGTTTTTTTTTTATATTTTACACTTGAAAAATTAAGGTCAAACTTTTTGCCAACTTTATAACTCTTTGTTTACCAATGCAGTGGAATATACCTATAAAGGACACTTCCAATAGTAAATAACTTTATATCACGGACAATCGCCATATAAGTTCCTTTGATTGAAATAGTATTTGCCATTAATTTTGATCCCTTATTATTCGCGTTCAATGTTTATATTTATATTTGTCTTCAATGTACCTATATGTTCATATTTATATTGTTCTTTATTACATTTTTTTTTATAGTTTTTTTTTTTTTGCGTTCCGAATATCCTTTATATGCATATGTCATCAAGTTTACAATTACTTTTATTCGTGTCGTTTTATCATACATTTTTATATCTTCTGAGTGATATATAAAGTGTTATAATGGCGAATACGTACGTTTGCCCACGTAATATTTTTTTTTCCTCTACAAGGAGGCTTATTTTTTATGCTTGGAAGTGTTTGATGACTGCCTCTTAAAAGTTTATATTGAAAATAAGAGTATTTGGAAATCAAGGATTTATTTTTATTATGTAATGAATGGTACGCGTTATTCTTTGAATATTTTTAAATATAAATTTAAAAGTTGTTTATATCAACATTTAAGACTTAAAAGTTTTGTTTTAACCGAATTATTAACATCAACTTAACCATTTGACGACTGAACTTAAACCTCTGAAGGTTTAACGAATTTCGTGGAGACTTGGGCCTATGACAAAAAA
>CM037855.1:3976342-4068049 GCA_021234595.1 Delia radicum | reverse complement strand
TCACGATTGCAATATTCTGAACTTTTAATATTCCATAAACACGGCATTGACTTGTATAAATCGAGGAATTTTCCCCAAAATAATTTTTCTTTTGCATTCATGGTCTTGTTTACTGCATGAAAACTTTTAAAAACTGAGCTAATTTCAGCACACACGATACATGCATGCTAGTACAATCATAAAAATATCAAACTGTTTTTGATTTTTCTCAATCGGCATGTGCAATCGCACCACAACCCCACACACGGTCAATCGGCATGCATAATCACTTGATTGCGCATGCATGCTGGTGTCGTGTATGGGCCCCTTTAGGGTATTTTAAGTTTAACGGTATTTTAAGTAATTTTTAATGGAATTTTAAGGTTAACTATAGTTCATTTAAAGGGGTTTAATAGATATTAACATTTTAGAATTTTGAATGCGAACACCTTGGTAAACACATATTTATGTACACACACACAAATTTGGATAGATATTATTTAAGTGCATTGTTAGCAAAAATTTGTGTATACAGCCTTGAAAATTTTAAGTAATCACTATTAAGTGCCCTAAAACTTATCAAGTGTACCCGGTACTCAGTACTTGATTTAGTATTGAGAAATCAATACCCAAATACCTTGTACTTTTACAGCTCTACTTTCCGCATGTCATATTTATAAAAAAAAAAAAAAACAAAATTTAGTTCGTAATTTGGCTTGTGTTATTTAAATTTAAAATATGTCGGCAAAAAGTTCTCAAATATCTTACGCAGAGGATGAATTTGGAAAAAAATTGGATCGCTGCCTAACCGACACCATTATTAAGAGTTCTGGTGGATTGGTTCTTGGATCTGTTCTCTCTCTACTATTTTTAAAGCGAAAGGCCTGGCCAATTATAATGGGAACTGGTTTTGGTGCCGGTGTAGCATATAGGACTTGTGAAAAAGATTTAAATATGTAAACGTTTTAAATAAATATTAAAATAAATCGAAAAATAAATTTACCCTGATTATGTAAGGCAAAAAATTCATTTTTAATAATATGGTATTATGTACACTATGCCACAAAAGAATACGGACAAGTGCTGTTGCGAACATTTTCTGTTTGATTTCATTGAAAGTGTGTTTAATTTTATATTAAAGGCAATTCACATGGTGACTTTTTCACTAGTTTCTGTGGCATGCAGTCACCATGTAAATAGACACGACTTTAGGAAAGAATCATAAAAGGAAATTGAGAAAAACGCCTGTAATCACCAATTACGTCGTGTGAAAAGCCTTTTAAGAAATTAGAATTATTAAAATTTAACAAAAGTTTAAAAACCACTATCCAGTTGTATCATTTTGGTTTTGTTTATACCCATTTTTGGCACGATTGTGCAAAAATTCAGAAATAAGTTATTTCAAAGTAATAATAATGTCTTTCGCCTTACAAACTCATGGAATATTATTGAGAAGTAATATATATATTAAAATTGATGATTTTCACATCAAGTTACCATTAATTTGGACCGTACTATTTTTGCTTTTTCATGCATTATGGCTGGGGAGCCAATAGGGTTTGTACTACAGATGGACTTTATTATTGTATATTTTTAGTCAAAATATCTAAGGTGTTATTATTACTGTGTAAGGCCTTTAAGGCTTTTTATTAGGGAATTGAATAAATAAGTATTTCAAAATGAAAAAAAGGAGGCAGATTTAGATATATTTATATTAACCACACCGGGATATAATACACCCCAATAACAGTGTGAATTGTGTGCAAAGAAAAATAGGTGTGAGGACGGAATGTTAAAATGAAAAGTGAAAGTACAAATTTATGTTAAATTGTTAATACCTATATAAGCCCAGGAAGTTCATTTACATATCATAGTTCTGAAAGCAGAGTATCGAAAGTCAGGGGATGTGACGGAATTGTAACCAGAAATGTGCAATTATGTTTTTATATGTTATATGAAGTCTATATACCAATAGCCGGAGGAATTTTTCGTTTCATACGAAATGTATGGGACAATATTTTCACTTTATCTTTTATTGTGAACACATTCTGGAACGCAAAATTTCGGTAGTATCCCGGTGAAATTTTGAATTTGATACAAAACGTATAGAAAAATATTTTCGGCCTTAGTTTTTGCTTTCATTGTGAACACACTCTTATGATTGCACTAAAAATATACATACATTATTTTTTCTAACTTTTCATGTAAACACCTTTTTTCCATATTGAAATATTTTTGTTTGTCCAACCCATTCCCAAGAATTGTGTACACTACCAGAAATGCAGAATTGCAGTTCGATGTAGTCCATGATAAAGATTTTTAATAATTAAAAATTCCCGGAACAAATTCAGTTTACCGACACCTCTCAGAATTTTTTGACCTTGAACATTTGACCCCACAGGGTCCAAAAAAATTTTTTTTTTGCGTCGCTCACGCCCCCTTTTCAGTGGGCGGGGCTCCAAAGTTTGAAATGAAATCCGAAATAACTTCAAAACTACTTATCTGATCTTAACAAAACTGGCGTCGTTGGAAAGGTCTTGAAAATATCTTTCGAATGGAGTATAAAATGTCCTAAAATATTAACCCTTTGCTGCCCAAATAAAACAATTTTTGTTTTTTTTATATTTTTTTTTTTTAAACGTCCTTTTTTCAAAATTTGAGCCATATATCGACGTGACCATATTTCTCAGGCGGAAAGATCTCAAAAATATCTTTCCAATGGTGTATATAATGTCCTAAAATATTAACCCTTTACTGCCCAAAAAAAGCATAATGATTTTTTTTACACACCCTTTTTCAAATTTTGAACCAGATATCGACGTGACCATATATGGGTCTGTGCAAAATAGTTTTTCTGCGTAACCGGCCTTCGGCCGGGCTTAGGGGTTTTCTCCTCCCACCAGTCCTCCCACCGGCTTCGCTGAGGCTTCGCCCCGGGCCGCAGAAATTTTGGCATATTTACAAGTTTTCTTTTGCATACAAAATCTTAAACCATACCATACAACAAAATCTAATTTTCAAAATCTTGCAAATATCATAGTTTTGCCTATTAATGGTCAACTTTAACCCTTAATAACTACTTCATTTCAAGACCTATGGGGTCATGTTGCACCTTTTATGAAAGCTTATAAAACAGACTTTCCCTTTTTATAAACTTTTTATGTACTTATATAGGCGTTATTTAACAAAAAGAGCGTTAAAAAAAAATCATAAAAAAAACAAAAATGCTTTATTTGGGCAGCAAGGGGTTAATATTTTGGGACATTATATACCTCAAAGATATTTTCGAGACCTTTCCAACGACGCCAATTTTGTTAAGATCGGACAAGTAGTTTTGAAGTTATTTGCAATTTCATTTCAAACTTTGGAGCCCCGCCCACTGAAAAGGGGGCGTGAGCGACGCAAAATTTTTTTTTATTTCGACTCAGCGTGGTCTCTTCTATTAAAGGACAAAATTTCATTTATTTTGGTGAGGTGTCGGTAAACCGAATTTATGCCAAATTCCCCGATATTAATACTTACGGTATATCTGGCACCCGAACAGTATTCCTTTTGCCAAATTCATCTTGTTTTGATGAAAAATGTCTTGCACATGCATATATAAATTTTGTGTTAAAATCTTCGAGACCAAAAAATTCCATCCAATATCTTCTTCTAAACACAAAAAAGTCTATTAGAACTAATATATATATATATGCATTATATCTTAAATTCCTACCTTTCTGCGTCTTTCTTCATACATGGAAATTGATAAAGCGGTCTACGCGGATTTTCACAACCAAGATGACAAGTTTTACCCATTTTTATTAATTTTTTGTAAATAAAATTTTTCAAGAAGAAAAACCTATGCCAAAGCAGAGAACGAAGCCGATAGGGTAATAATCGGCTTACAGCCGCCGCCGACGTTTTTGGATGTACGTTAGGCGCCGCCAATATATACGGCTAATTTATACTACTAAATGTTAGCCGACTAAATCAGCTAAGCCGATTGGCTCCACCTACAAAACTTAGTACTGTTTGAAATTCATATAAACTTAATTTTTAATTTTCATTCATGCTTGATTCACATGATATCCACCCATATCTACTATTTCTCAGTATTTTGTAATTTTCAAAAGAGAATTTACAATAATTTGACAATTCGTATCACCAATAATGGGAAATAGTATAATAGTAAAAATATCTGCTGAATATAAGACTTAAGTTTCTATGCAAAATAAAGAAATTTTGTTAAATGAATTACTTTTTAGAACTGATCGTCTATCAGCCGACTGTTTTTACGCTTACAATTTCGTGTCGGCTTCGTTCTTTGTGCAAAAGTTGAATATTGTTTGAATGCCATTCACAATGAATTGACAACATAAATAACAGCTGGCAAGGTACCATTCATAGAATTAAAATTCCTTTAAAAATACAGTTTTTCACTCAGTAAAAAAAATACAGTTTTTCATTCAGTAAAAAAATGGTTTTTCATTCAATAAAAAAAAAATACAGTTTTAAGAGAATCCAATCAATAAAATTTATACAGGCGTATTCTGGGAAACAAGTCCACATAAAATGTTCAGTTTAATTAATTTTTGTGCGTGCATACATTTTCGAGCACAAATCCGATAATTTATTTAAATAAAATAATTTTATAAATTCGCAATTTTCGGATTCGTAAATCGAAAAAAAAAAATTAACAAATTTTTGTACTTCCTTATGGTTCTTACTCTTACACACTACACATACAAATTAAAAGTAAGATTTTCTTTTTACAATATTTCCAAGTTCGATTTTTTTTTTTTGAACTCGAATAATGCGGTAACTCCCAAGGTGCCCATTATTTTTGTTCCAATATATTAGACGTTATAAGTAAAAATATCGAACTTTATTACAAATGCCAGTGTGAATGTGAATTATATGGAAATTTTAAAACACTGGTAGTATAACATTAAATCTTTATTTAATATAAATTATTTACTCTCGTTTTAATAAATCAGTAAAAAATGCACTCATTGATTGATCATTATCAACTTTAATTTCCTGTTTGTCTATATTTTCTACAGCCTTCATTATTTCATCTTGCAGACTGTTATTTTGATTTGTGACATTAGGTTCCTTTTTTGAAATCAGTTTTTTTGGCGCACCCGCATCTTCTGGCATATCTTCAATTAGAATATTTAACACTGTATCAAGATCCATGTTCTGGTCGTGTAGTTTAAAAATTTGAAACATGCTTAAGTTATGCTTTCGACGATAATGCATTTTAATATTGTTAGTACTTCTGAACTGTGTATTACAAAATTTACACTGCATAATTTTGACATCAGCATGTACAACATTATTATGTTCTTTAAGAAATTTAAGGCGATCAAAGCGAATGTTACACTTTTTACAATTATATATACGTGGTCTCTCTTCTTTAGTACGTATAAACGGACGTTTAGCACGATTTCGGAAAGAGTTTTTGTTGTCACTTAAAAATTTTCTGTAATGATACCTTTGAGCTCTATATGTACTTTCGATGGTGCCTTCACAGGCCACATGGCACAGACGCAAGTGACGGTATAAACTTTTCTTTCTTATTTTTATATGGCATATATTACATGTAACCTTTACGCCAGTATGCATTTCCATATGAGAATTAAGATGCGACGACATGAGAAAAGCTTTTCCACAAACTTCGCATACGAAATCCAATTCCTGATTATGCTTTTTCAAGTGAAAAGTAAGGGTCGTTTTTTTAGAATACGTTTTCGGACAAAGATGACATTTAAAACGATTTTCCTTATGGCACGTTTTATGACAAGCTAATTCGCTGCTGTTTTTAAATTCTTTATCACACACATTACATTTGTGTATTTTGGGAGGTATAGGTATAATTACCTTTGGACGATGAGCATGTTTTTCATGTCTTTCTAGTGTATAAATAGTGGTATATGAATTATTGCATTGTTGGCATTTAAAGACTTCAATATAGTGCGGCAAATGTTTATGCAATTCACATTGACTATGTTCCATAAAACGTTCCCAACAATGTCCGCAATTATATTCCCATTTTGTATATTGATGTTTGTCAATAAGATGTTGTTTCATTTCTGAATCTTTTGCATAACAAATATCACAGTATTCACAACGTTTCCGGGGTATATCTTTGTCAGATGAGGGTAGAAACTCGGCCAATTTTTTAAAATATTCTTCAAACTTTGTAATATTTTTACAGGGCAGCATATAACGATAATTGTTTAATATACGATTAATACTTCGACGCATTTGTAATGGCGATAGATTTTGTGACCATTTACTATTTAATTTTTCGCACAATTCATTAATGGCTTCATCATAATTATCATTGTCGGGTTCGTTATGAAATTCCCATAAAATGGGGTTATCTTTCATGCAATCTAATAATTCCAATATAATGTCTCGTGGCGTAAATTCAAATACAAGCTAAAACAAGTACATAAATCTTGATAAAGTTACAAAGCAAAATGTTGATAAAATGATATACATACTTCTGTGGGATTTAGCTTTGGAATTTTAGTTACTTCGAGCAGTTGTTCAGTTGTCTCAGTGTTTGCTCTTTTAAGACATCTATTTAAAGGTGTTTTAGTTGAAGTTTGCTTAAAAAAAAGTATAAATAAAGTTCCATAAAAGAATATATATGTATATTAATTGAAAAGCTAAAATGTATAATACTGCAAAATTATTATTGAAAGATAAACGTTGAGAAAATTTATGTTAAACAAGTTAACATGCATTAAATTTGGTTTTAGCAAATTTTTATTTTAAACCCACCACAGTGTATATGTTTCAACTGAAACAAACAGAAAATGGTGAGGTGAAAAAAAAATATTTCGATGTCAAAAAGAAATTGTGTGTAAATTAACATTTTTGAGGTAAAACCCTATTTTTGTGGTAAAAAAAATTTTTTTTTTTGTTGAAAATGAGGTGAATTCCAAATATTATATTAGGTATAAAAAGGATGAAAGCTAAAAATGGAAACATTTAAAATACAGAAAAAAAAAATCCGTGAATTTTAAGAAATCCTTTAAAAACTGCTAAAATTTAAAAATAATGTTAAAAAAAATTGAAAAAAAAACAGAAATTAAAAAAATACATTAATAGGATAAAAAGGGCGAAGAAAATTCACAAAAATAACTTAAATTTAAAAAGGGGGAGGAGAGGGTATAAAAGGATGATAGCTAAAATGGAAACATTTCAAATACAGAAAAAAAAATCCGTAAATTTTAAGAAATCCTTTAAAAACTGCTAAAATTTAAAAATAATGTTAAAAAAAATTGAAAAAAAAACAGAAATTAAAAAAATACATTAATAGGATAAAAAGGGCGAAGAAAATTCACAAAAATAACTTAAATTTAAAAATATATAAATCATGAAAATTATGCGAAAAAACCAAACACATTAAATTTGACGAATCCATAATATTTTATTTAAGAGAAGCAACACTCAGGCATTACAGACTACTAATAAATCGCGTTCTTTCGAAAGAGGATATCGGAAATGTTAGAGGTGGTGAAAATTAGTGAAAGGCCATACAATCGTTTTAAATTGTTACTTAAAATTAGTCGCAAATGTGGAAAAATTCTCTAATATATTGCTTACCTTTTCTGTCACTATATTTTTTTCAATATCCTTAATAAAAAATACTCCCGAAGTCATAGCCTACAAAAAATAAATGTGAATTAAAAACTGTCACATTTTTATGATAAATTTGCTGTGTTCTTACTCTTGCAGGTAGTTTTTTAACAGTTTTGTATACAGTTTCAAAATATTTTATATTCTTTAAAGTCTGTTGAACAGCTCTTTTTTCAACGGTTGGATCTGGTTTCTTAAATATTGATTTCTTAATAGGTGGTAATTTTATATAAGGCTCGGATAATATTGCTGAATCAATATTTCTTGAAGAAGAAGTAGATGAAATAACTGGTGAAAGAGAACGTTCTGTCAAATCGGTTATGGTTTCAAATTCAGATTCCGTATCAGATTTAAGTTTACGTTTCATAGGCGAAGATGTTTGTTTTAATGCAATATTTTCCTTTAAATCTGGTTTAACACTTAAAGTATTTTGTTTTTTAATTGATGTTCTTTTTTTGACTTCGGGACTGGCGTTAGAGTTTGTGTTAATAATTTGTTCTAAGACATTTGTTTTTGCCAGATTGTTGTTGCTATTACTTTTTATTACTAAAATATTATCTTCTTCAGTGAGTCGAAAATTTGGATTTAACAAAGTTTCATCCAATAGTTTCATTAGAGTTTCAGCCATACCAATATTAAATGGTCTATCTTTAGATTCAATTAATTTGGGTCTTAACGGTGGTGGTGTTGAGAAGGCATTTATTCGTTCTGGTGATTTGGAACGAATTGTTGTATAATCATGATCCCCAAAAGGATATTTTAACATGTGAAAAGATTCTTCTCTCTGAAAATGTCTATCTTTTAAATGTTTGATAAATTTTAAATATTTCTCTAGGGGAAATGTAGCACTGCAATAAAAACAATTAAGACGATATTCATCTAGAAATTCTGAAATTTGTACAGAACCACAAAGACGTGTATTGGTTTGGGTAGACATGGAACACGAAACCGATTTAATAGTGGGCATTATAATATGATTTGGTTGTAATAATGGCAGTTGTATAGTATTTGTTACATCAGTTTCACTGAAAATATTTTAATTAATTTAGTTATAAATTTAAAAACAATTTTTATGTGTATACTTACGTTTGAAGTTGTTCTTGAGAAAATATACCAGTTCGATTTTTATATATAACAAATTCAGGATCTTTGGGTGTGACCACAATAACATTTGAACTGAAATTGATTAAAAACGTTTAACAGCTAAAAGATTTATATTAATAAAATATTTTATTGACCTCCAATTCTTTAATTTTCTCTCAAAATATCCGGGGGTGTCATGAAGTTTGCTGCAATGATAAGGGATTATAAAATACAATTTGTTACAATAGTGTATTGGGGTTTATATCGAAATTGTTGATAAAAGTATAGTCTATAAACAATAGGTCTGTTCGACATCGTTACAGCGAATTTTCGCGAGAGTCCAATTTACCCGAAACAACAACAATTTACAAACAATTTTGACAATAGAATCTAGAGAGCGATCAAGTGATTTTTCAGTAACGACGTTCTCAGTAACTTGATTTTTAAACAGTGACCGTGATGACGGGTTTTCAATAAGAAAAAAAAAAAGCTTTTTGAAAGAAGGCGGCGATTTTTTATAATATTCAAACAAGATTTGTTAACGGGAACTTAAACATGATAGAAAGAGGCACTTATATTTTCTGAGAGTTGTGAAAATAAGTAAATTTTACCAAAAAAATTATGCAATACTGTCAGTGCTGGAACTTTTTGTATAATTATTCAAAAACGAGACTGTATACAATTCGTTAGATAATTTTTGAATAATCACATTTTTGTGTAATTTCACTTTTTACAAAATTTAGCTAATTTTTGCAAATTTCGGGCTAATAATTGTTTATTTGCACGTTTAACATGTTAAACAATGAGGAAAGTTGACGAAGACACGAAATATGGGCACCAGAGCGTAATAAAAATTGGTCAATATTAAGACAAATTGATCTTTTTGTGAAACATTTGTCACATACATATATCGAGTTTCTGGTAAATGACTTAAATTTGATCAGATCAACATTTATCCTACTTACGAAGAAATCCAAAACTTTGCTATATGCCTAATTATTTGTGCTTTAACTTCTATTTTTTTTGTCTTAATTTTTGAGAAAATATTTGTCAAAGATCATTTAAAAAAGTGAAAATTATATTTTGTTATTGTGATTGTTATAAAATTCGGTACTGAAGGCAACGTTCATGGAACGAACCTAATATGAACAAAATAAAAACGACAGAAAACCGGTAGATTTCATAATAAAAAAACGCTAGATTTTTTTTATATTTTTAGCACTTTGCTTTTAGTTTAAATTTAAAATGTTGTTGAAACAAGTACAACATATTATAGTCGGTCAAGCCAAAGATTTGGGTAAGAATTGTGGGAAGGGATCAACATAAAATAAAAACTCTTAAATCTGTTGACTTAAATACAAGTACATGCACTAAATTTGGTTTTAGGATTTTTTTATACCCTCCAAATGAAACAAACAAAAAACATTACTTTTTTGGATTTAAAAAAATATTGTTGTGGTGAAATAAAATTTTTGAGGTGAAAACCTGTTTTGTGGTGAGCATTTTTTTAAGGTGAAATAAATGTTTGAGATGAATTTTTAATATTATTCACCACTTAGCGACTGGTGTACAAATATGACGTTATATTTTATACACCAGACGCTACTATTAAATTATACTAATAATATACCCCAATTTGTATGGAAAATTTAGAGGTACCTTCACATTTTCACTCGTAACTTTTGAACCACTTTACCGTTTGTGCTTATTTTTAATACCAAACTTTTCAGAAAAATGTACTGAACAGTCTCAACAGAAAGACAGACAGACATCTCTAAATCGGATTAAATTCAATACGGATCAAAAATATATATGCTTTAGACCTATATTTCAATGTTTTACAAACGCTTTGACAAACTGATATATATCCCCATCACATATGGTGGAGGATATAAAAATTGGATTTTTAGGATAAACAAATTTAGCCATACAAATTTTACGCTGGTTTTACTTTTTGTGACGAACACTATTTTACTCCATGTAAGCCTAACAATAGACCCACAGCGTTCCTGTATTTAAAATTCCCTGTGAATAGTTTTTTTTTTTTTGGTGTTGGTGTGGTTTTGGAAAAGTAAATATCGGGAGATCAGATTAGTATATTTTACAGATCAAGTTATCCTAACAGAGTCTTTTCACCTCATCTTGAGTGTCATTGCTGAAGTTTTTGCCCACCACTATTACTTACGGTATGTCTGGTACTGCAGTTATTTTCAGTTTATTATCACATCTTTGTTCATTGGAAAAATGTCGCATACAAGCATACATAATTCTTGCTTTTCGATCTTCAATATTAAAATAGTCCAGCCATTTCTTTCTTCTATAAAATGCAAAACTATTATAAACAAAAATTAATCGGAAATCCAAGAATTAACCTTTCGTTGTCAGTTCCTCTATTGGGGAATAAATAAAGTTGTTCACCAGGTGGACAACCTGGAGCACAAAAATAACCTCTAAACATTTGTAATTGAAGTCATTTAACTATTTTGTGATTTTAATGAAAATAAATTGTTTTTTAATCTTTTTTGAATTATATTCCGAGCACTGAAAAATTTCCACTGCATACAAGATAAATTTATAAAAGATTTATTTAGAAAAAAAATCGATAAAAATTAACAATAACAAAGAAAAAAGTAAAAATATTTTATTTATTTGTGGCTTTTTTGTGTTTATACACAAAATATTTAATATTTAAAGTCGGAAACAAATAAAATATTACTTTTATTCAATATTCGTTATATCGTTAAATGCAACAGTTCGTTATATACAACAATTTACGGAAATACTTACAGAGGATAACTCCTTAGTACCGGGATATTACCAGGGGACTTTAATTTCCGCATGGAGTCAATGGCCGTGTTTGCTTCGGTGAGCTTGCATTTCAAGTCTTTGTTTTTGGAACCCAATTCGCGGATCCTTGTGGCGTATTTTTTTCTTTCGATATCAAAATATTTTAGACTATAACACAGAAACAAAAATTACATTAATTCAGTCTGTTAGAAAATTGGTTGCTGTAGTAAAATTAATAAAAAAAAACCTTTTGTAAGTATTATGTGTACTTACTCAGTCTGACTTTGTTGCTTCGTTACAGTATTCGGAAGTTCTTGCATGGTAAAAAAACATCCACCTGACGCTGCTTCTGGTAAGGGCTGAACAATAGGCACAGCAATGGGTAACAGCCGTTGGGTTCCCGATGTTGTAATATGATTTGGGGAAAAGTGACTAGCACAAATATAGGCGTTTGGGGTGAATTCCATACGGACACTCTCACTCCACTGCTTTCTTCTTTTGTCATCTTTGGGAACCATAAAAAGTGTTCCATTTTCACGTTGCCCCTTTTTTTTGCATATGCAACACATCCGCATGTTTTTTTTTTTTGTTTTTAGCACTTTTTTTTTTTTTGTTTTATTTGAGATTTTTGTTTTTGTAAGCTTTTGTTTTTGTCAAAACATAATTTTTTTCAAAATATTTTAAAACTTTTAGTTTTTTAATGTAAACAAAAAAATATATCTAGAAAAATTTTGACATATCGAAGCTCAACAACATAAAAAGAGATAAAAGGAAGATAAACAGCTTGGCTACTAGCACTACCTAATATAAATTTGTCTTGAGTTGAATATTGTTTGAATGCCATTCACAATGAATTGACAACATAAATAACAGCTGGTAAGGGGCCATTCATAGAATTAAAAATCAGTAAAAAAATACAGTTTTTCATTCAATAAAAAAAAAAATACAGTTTTAAGAGAATCCAATCAATAAAATATATTTTAAAATTTATACAGGCGTATTCTGGGAAACAAGTCCACATAAAATGTTCAGTCTACCGATAATTTATTTAAATAAAATAATTTTATAAATTCGTAATTTTCGGATTCGTAAATCGAAAAAAAATTAACAAATTTTTGTACTTTCTTATGGTTCTTACTCTTACAAATTAAAAGTAAGATTTTCTTTTTACAATATTTCCAAGTTCGATTTTTTTTTTTGAACTCGAATTATGCGGTAACCCCCAAGGTGCCCATTATCTTCGTTCCAATATATTAGACGTTATAAGTAAAAATATCGAACTTTATTACAAATGCCTACCTACCTCTGTTTCGAAATTATTTTAACATTTCTTTATTGAACATACTACATGTTCATATCAAGCCTCAAAATACGTATTTTCATTTTTTTTTTCAAGTTTTCTTTTTAAAATTTGTATTGAATTTGACAGTCAAAAACTTGAAAAAATTAAAATGTGTATTTTGGGGTTCAGTGTAAATGTGAATTATATAAAAATTTTAAAACACCGTTAGTATAACATTAAATCTTTATTTAATATAAATTATTTACTCTCGTTTTAATAAATCATTAAAAAATGCACTCATTGATTGATCATTATTAACTTTAATTTCCTGTTTGTCTATATTTTCTACAGCCTTCATTATTTCATCTTGTAGACTGTTATTTTGATTTGTGACATTATGTTCCTTTTCTGAAATCAGTTTTTTTGGCGCACCCGCATCTTCTGGCATATCTTCAATTGGGATATTTAACACTGTATCAAGATCCATGTTCTGGTCGTGTAGTTTAAAAATTTGAAACATGCTTAAGTTATGCTTTTGACGATAATGCAATTTAATATTGTGAGTATGTCTAAACTGTATATTACAAAATTTACACTGCATAATTTTGACATCAGCATGTACAATATTATTATGTTCTTTAAGAAATTTAAGGCGATCAAAGGGAATGTTACACTTTTTACAATCATATATACGTGGTCCCTCTTCTTTAGTACGTATAAACGGACGTTTAGCACGATTTCGGAAAGAGTTTTTGTTGTCACTTACGAATTTTGTGTAATGATAGCATTGAGCTCTATATGTACTTTCGATGGTGCCTTCACAGGCCACATGGCACAAACGCAAGTGACGGGATAGACTACATTTTCTTATTTTTATATGGCATATATTACATGTAACCTTTACGCCAGTATGCATTTCCATATGAGAATTAAGATGCGACGACTTGAGAAAAGCTTTTCCACAAACTTCGCATACGAAGTCCAATTCCTGATTATGCTTTTTCAAGTGAAAAGTAAGGGTCGTTTTTTGAAAATACGTTTTCGGACAAAGATGACATTTAAAACGCTTTTCCTTATGATACGTTTTATGGCAAGCTAATTCGCTGCTGTTTTTAAATTCTTTATCACACACATTACATTTGTGTATTTTGGGTATAATTACCTTTGGACGATGAGCATGTTTTTTATGTCTTTCTAGTGTATAAATAGTGGTATATGAATTATTGCATTGTTGACATTTAAATACTTCAATATAGTGCGGCAAATGTTTATGCAATTCATATTGACTATGTTCCATAAAACGTTCCGAACAATGTCCGCAATTATATTCCCATTCTGTATATTGATGTTTGTCAATAAGATGTTGTTTCATTTCTGAATCTTTTGCATAACAAATATCACAGTATTCACAACGTTTCCGGGGTATATCTTTGTCAGATGAGGGTAGAAATTCGACCAATTTTTTAAAATATTCTTCAAACTTTGTAATTTTTTTACAGGGCAGCATATAACGATAATTGTTTAATATACGATTAATACTTCGACGCATTTGTAATGGCGATAGATTTAGTGACCATTTACTATTTAATTTTTCGCACAATTCATTAATGGCTTCGTCATAATTATCATTGTCGGGTTCATTATGAAATTCCCATAAAATGGGGTTATCTTTTATGCAATCTAATAATTCCAATATAATGTCTCGTGGCGTAAATTCAAATACAAGCTAAAACAAGTACACAAATCTTGATAAAGTTACAAAGCAAAATGTTGATAAAATGATATACATACTTCTGTGGGATTTATATTTGGAATTTTAGTTACTTCGAGCAGTTGTTCAGTTGTCTCAGTGTTTGCTCTTTTAAGACATCTATTTAAAGGTGTTTTAGTTGAAGTTTGCTTAAAAAAAAGTATAAATAAAGTTCCATAAAAGAATATATATGTATATTAATTGAAAAGCTAAAAATGTATAAGACTGAAAAATTATTATTGAAAGATAAACGTTGAGAAAATTTATGTTAAACAAGTTAACATGCATTAAATTTGGTTTTAGCAAATTTTTATTTTATACCCACCACAGTGTATATGTTACAACTGAAACAAACAGAAAATGGTGAGGTGAAAAAAATGTTTCGATGTCAAAAAGAAATTGTGTGTAAATTTTTGAGGTGAAAAACTATTTTGTGGTAAAAAATTTTTTTTGTTGAAAAAACTAATGGGTGAATTCCAAATATTATTCACCTCTTAGTCTGGTGAAAAAATATGACTTACTATTTTATACACCAGACGCTACTATGAAATTGTACTAAGATACGCATTTTGTATGGAAAATTTAGAAATATATACCTTATGGGGTTACAAACTTACATATACCCTCATCACACAAGGGGGAGGAGAGGGTATAAAAAGGATGATAGCTAAAATGGTAACATTTCAAATACAGAAAAAAAAATCCGTATATTTTAAGAAATCCATTAAAAACTGCTAAAATTTAAAAATAATGTTAAAAAAATTGAAAAAAAACAGAATTTTAAAAAATACATTAATAGGATAAAAAGGGCGAAGAAAATTCACAAAAATAACTTAAATTTAAAAATATATAAATCATGAAAATTATGCGAAAAAACCAAACACATTAAATTTGACGAATCCATAATATTTTATTTAAGAGAAGCAACACTCAGGCATTACAGACTACTAATAAATCGCGTTCTTTCGAAAGAGGATATCGGAAATGTTAGAGGTGGTGAAAATTAAGGAAAGGCCATACAATCGTTTTAAATTGTTAGATAAAATTAGTCGCAAATGTGGGAAAAAATTCGCTAATATCAATGGGTAAGAGAAGCTTAAATTGTAGGATAAAATGCTTACCTTTTCTGTCACTATATTTTTTTCAATATCCTTAATAAAAAATACTCCCGAAGTCATAGCCTACAAAAAATAAATGTTAATTAAAAACTGTCACATTTTTATGATAAATTTGCTATGTTCTTACCTTTGCAGGTCGTTTTTTAACAGTTTTGTATACAGTTTCAAAATCTTTTATATTCTTTAAAGTCTGTTGAACAACTCTTTTTTCAACGGTTGGATCTGTTTTCTTAAATATTGATTTCTTAATAGGTGGCAATTCTATATAAGGCTCGGATAATATTGCTGAATCAATATTTCTTGAAGAAGAAGTAGATTCAATAACTGGCGAAAGAGAACATTCTGTCAAATCGGTTATGGTTTCAAATTCAGATTCCGTATCAGATTTAAGTTTACGTTTCATAGGCGAAGATTTTTGTTTTAATGCAATATTTTCCTTTAAATCTGGTTTAACACTTGAAGTATTTTGTTTTTTAATTGATGTTCTTTTTTTGACTTCGGGACTGGCGTTAGAGTTTGTGTTAATAATTTGTTCTAAGACATTTGTTGTTGCCAAATTGTTGTTGCTATTACTTTTTATTACCAAAATATTATCTTCTTCAGTGAGTCGAAAATTTGGATTTAACAAAGTTTCATCCAATAGTTTCATTAGAGTTTCAGCCATACCAATATTAAATGGTCTATCTTTAGATTCAATTAATTTGGGTCTTAACGGTGGTGGTGTTGAGAAGTCATTTATTCGTTCTGGTGATTTGGAACGAATTGTTGTATAATCATGATCCCCAAAAGGATATTTTAACATGTGAAAAGATTCTTCTCTCTCAAAATGTCTATCTTTTAAATGTTTGATAAATTTTAAATATTTCTCTAGGGGAAATGTAGCACTGCAATAAAAACAATTAAGACGATATTCATCTAGAAATTCTGAAATTTGTACAGAACCACAAAGACGTGTATTGGTTTGGGTAGACATGGAACACGAAACCGATTTAATAGTGGGCATTATAATATGATTTGGTTGTAATAATGGCAGTTGTATAGTATTTGTTACATCAGTTTCACTGAAAATATTTTAATTAATTTAGTTATAAATTTAAAAACAATTTTTATGAGTATACTTACGTTTGAAATTGTTCTTGAGAAAATATACCAGTTTGATTTTTATATATAACAAATTCAGGATCTTTGGGTGTGACCACAATAACATTTGAACTGAAATTGATTAAAAAAGTTTAACAGCTAAAAGATTTATATTAATAAAATATTTTATTAACCTCCAATTCTTTAATTTTCTCTCAAAATATCCGGGGGTGTCATTAAGTTTGCTGCAATGATAAGGGATTATAAAATACAATTTGTTACAATAGTATATTGGGGTTTATATCGAAACTGTTGCCAAAAGTATAGTCCATAAACAATAGGTGTGTTCGATATCGTTACAAGCGAATTTTCTTTGGCGAGAGTCCAATTTACCCGAAACAACAACAATTTACAAACAATTTTGACAATAGAAACTAGAGAGCGATCAAGTGATTTTTCAGTAACGTCGTTCTCAGTAACTTGATTTTCAAATCACAGTTCTTTTAAACAGTGACCGTGATTACGGGTTATCAATAAGGAAAAAAACCTATTGGAAAAAAGGCGGCGATTTTTTAAAACATTCAAACAAGATTTGTTAACGGGAACGTAAACATGATAGAAAGAGGCACTTATATTTTCTGAGAGTTCTGAAAATAAGTAAATTTTACCAAAAAAATTATACAATACTGTCAGTGTTGGAACCTTTTGTATAATTATTCAAAAACGAGACTGTATAAAATTCGTTAGATAATTTTTGAATAATCACATTTTTGTGTAATTTCACTTTTTACAAAATTTGGCTATTTTTTGCAAATTGCGGGCTAATAATTGTTTATTTGCACGTTAAATACGTTAAACAATGAGGAACACGAAATATGAGCCACATAGCGTAATAAAAATTTGCCAATATTAAGACAAATTGATCTTTTTGTGAAACATTTGTCACATACATATATCGAGTTTCTGGTAAATGACTTAAATTTGATCAGATCAACATTTATCCTACTTACGAAGAAATCCAAAACTTTGCTATATGCCTAATTATTTGTGCTTTAACTTCTATTTTTTTTTTTTTTGTCTTAATTTTTGAGAAAATATTTGTCAAAGACCATTTAAAAAAGTGAAAATTATATTTTGTTATTGTGATTGTTATAAAATTCGGTACTGAAGGCAACGTTCATGGAACGAACCTAATATGAACAAAATAAAAACGACAGAAAACCGGTAGATTTCATAATAAAAAAACGCTAGATTTTTTTTTTATATTTTTAGCACTTTGCTTTTAGTTTAAATTTAAAATGTTGTTGAAACAAGTACAACATATTATAGTCGGTCAAGCCAAAGATTTGGGTAAGAATTGTGGGAAGGGATCAACATAAAATAAAAACTCTTAAATCTGTTGACTTAAATACAAGTACATGCACTAAATTTGGTTTTAGGATTTTTTTATACCCTCCAAATGAAACAAACAAAAAACATTACTTTTTTGGATTTAAAAAAATATTGTTGTGGTGAAATAAAATTTTTGAGGTGAAAACCTGTTTTGTGGTGAGCATTTTTTTAAGGTGAAATAAATGTTTGAGATGAATTTTTAATATTATTCACCACTTAGCGACTGGTGTACAAATATGACGTTATATTTTATACACCAGACGCTACTATTAAATTGTACTAATAATATACCCCAATTTGTATGGAAAATTTAGAGGTACCTTCACATTTTCACTCGTAACTTTTGAACCACTTTACCGTTTGTGCTCATTTTTAATGCCAAACTTTTCAGAAAAATGTACTGAACAGTCTCAACAGAAAGACAGACAGGCATCTCTAAATCGGATTAAAATTCAATAAGTTTTAAAATGTTTGAATTGAAAAGTTTTTTAATCTTATCTATATTTGACCAAATTTTTACAAGTGCAGTTATTAATGTTTTATTACATTACATTATGTTATCGCAAGAGCGGAAATAATTACGGAATATTCATAAAACATGTTAATCTTTATTTTCAGTGGGGTTTGTTTAATTTTTTTTTTATAAAGCATCAAAATGATACACTCTAATGTACTTTTTAATATTATTTTTATTTAAATAAAACTAATAATTTCACTTTCAAAACTAATAATACTTAATTGTATTAAAAAAAGTTTTGGCCCTTTCAAAGATATTTTGGCTCAAAACAATAAAACTCAAAATGCATCACTGGGTGGAGGATATAAAAATTGGATTTTTAGGATAAACAAATTTAGCCATACAAATTTTACGCTGGTTTTACTTTTTGTGACGAACACTATTTTACTCCATGTAAGCCTAACAATAGACCCACAGCGTTCCCGTATTTAAAATTTCCTGTGAATAGTTTTTTTGGTGTTGGTGTGGTTTTGGAAAAGTAAATATCGGGAGATCAGATTAGTATATTTTACAGATCAAGTTATCCTAACAGAGTCTTTTCACCTCATCTTGAGTGTCATTGCTGAAGTTTTTGCCCACCACTATTACTTACGGTATGTCTGGTACTGCAGTTATTTTCAGTTTATTATCACATCTTTGTTCATTGGAAAAATGTCGCTTACAAGCATACATAATTCTTGCTTTTCGATCTTCAATATTAAAATAGTCCAGCCATTTATTTCTTCTATAAAATGCAAAACTATTATAAACAAAAATTAATCGGAAATCCAAGAATTAACCTTTCGTTGTCAGTTCCTCTACTGGGGAATAAATAAAGTTGTTCACCAGGTGGACAACCTAGAGCACAAAAATAACCTCTAATCATTTGTAATTGAATTCATTTAACTAATTTGTGATTTTACACGATTTGAATGTAAATAAATTAGTTTTTTAATCCTTTTTGAATTATATTCCGAGCACTGAAAAATTTCCACTGCTGCATACAAATAGTGTTGTAAAAAAATTTAGTTCTTTTTAAGTAAATGAGTACCAGATACTCGACCAAACATAAAGTACCTATACGATATTTTAAAACAACGAATTCACTTCTAATAATATTGCTCAACTTTTCGTTTTTGTTCTATATTCGCTTACCATATCTGGTAATAGATTAAAGAACAAAGGTACTATACCTAGCAATAATATAGCTAGGGGTCTTAAGTTTTGTATGATTTTTTGTATAGTGAATTTTATATTTAAGTTTATTTAAAATGAATAAGGATTAAAATAAAAATACTCAAATTCGAATTAAAATATATTAACCAAACAAAAACAATAGTATTCAAAAGCATTAAGTACTCAATAGAAAGAATTTTACAGCACTAATTCACCGACTACACATTTGTTTTAATAATGACACTCAATTAAAAGTGATAGCTTGGAAAAAGCTGGCACAAGAAAACCAGGGTAACTCATATATTATGATTTATTTATAATACCTTTGTCAACAACATCTATCTATGGCGCTTTTCAAGCAAACTGACTGATACAGGAAAAAGTATATCGTATAAATGGGAAATTCAAACGCCATCCACCCCCTGCCCCTCTACTATTTACCATTGGATATACGAATTGTGAAATTATTGTAAATTCTCTTTTGAAAGTAACATTTCGCATCGATAATACTGGGAAAAAGTATATTTGGGTGAACAGGGCTGAATAGCGTGTGAAACAAGCTTTAACTACAAACTTATAGGCCATTCACATGATCGATATAATTAAATCTCTTATTTTTTATTTATTCTATTACCACATAAGTTAATTTTTAAAAAATTTTAAATTAAAAAAAAATTAAAATTATTTTTATATTTCAGAAATTGTGTAGCCATTTTTAACCTTCTGAAGAATGGGGTCCTTTACATAAAAACTTCGTGAAGAGTATGAAGGTTATCGTAAAAACATATGCAATGATGATAGATCCAATCGAGGCATTTTCCGTAAAGCATATAACAACTTATTTGGTTAAAAAATAGTTAAATTTTAGTAAAATTTAATTTAGAATATAAAGATTTAAACTCAACACAATACTGTGCAGAAAGATATTGTCATTCAGTGCGTTAGTCATTGAAATAAGGGCCTCGTGGATTTTAACCACTTCTGTCTACTATTTCCCAGTATTGGGAAAATGCCGTTTTTCTATCTCTGAGATTTTTTGTGGATATTTTATAATTTAATTAGGGATAACATGTGGCAGAGATATGCATCTGGCAAGGCTGCTACTAGCAGCATCTGGCAAGCCTACTTGCATGCATGCACAGATTGTAGAAAAATAAAAAACCATGTGAAAACAACTTAAAACTTTATTAAACCTAAGAAAAAGCTTCTAATACAGTGAGTTATATTTTATAAAATTTAATAAAAGAAAATTACTTTGAAAATGTTAGTAAAAAGAAATCTACATTTGTAAACGAGTTTCTGCAAGTTAGGATTACTTGCCAAAAAATTGTGATAAATTGACAATAGAGAGAAAACGAAATGAATAGATTGTAAGCCAGTCATCATTGGCCCAAAAAAAAATAATGGCAAACCAACATAGCAATGTTTTTCTTACGATTGCAAACATTCATTTGGCCTCCAACTATCCATCAGGCAGCGATTTTTTAATTTGTGAAAAATGTTTTTTTTACTGTGTCTGAAGACAGGGTTTTGGCCAAGATATATCTTGGTTTTGGCTGCAATAATGTATTTTTTTCGTTTCTTTAAAGTACGAGCACTTCTACATGCGTCAGAAGCTAATAAATGCATACTTCAGTCTGTATATCATGGGCAGTCTTGCCATTTTAGCATCCAAATTAATTTTTTATGATAAAGTTATAAAATAAATACCTGATAATGTTATAAAATAAATTCCTCATAAAAATGTTGATAACTAAAAAATTGCAAATATTTACTTAAAAATAAATTTAGATTCTAAAATGTCAAGCCTGATCGTGAGAAATTTACGCCTGTAATGATGACAGAATAAAATCACAGGTCTAAATGAATTTTACTGAAATTACCACAAAATTTTCACCTAAAATTCAAAAGGATGATAAAAAAAAAAAATAAATCTTAGTATCCAAATTTTAGATTATGCTTAAGAAACAGACGGATTTGATTCTGAGAAAAAAAAAATCATGGAAAAATAGTACAGTATAAAACTACAAAAGGCCGTAACTAAATAGTATGTAATAGTAGAAAAGACTGTAACTACATATATACAGTTGAACCTCGATTATCCGGTTTGCACGGGACCGGACTCAGCACGGATAATCAAAACACGGTTAATAGAAGTTATTTATTTTTCGCGAATTTTAACTCTTTGTATGTAGGTGAAAAGAAAAAACACAAATAAATATGTGTGCTGCACGGATAATAGAGGTGAAGCACGGTTAATAGAGGAAACAAAATAATAGCACGGATAACAGAGGTAAACACAGTTAATAGAGGTATAAATCAAAGCACCAGCATGCCGGTAACAGATGTACCCGGTTAATAGAGGCCCGGATAATCGAGGTTCAACTGTAGTAAGTCAACATAGTTACGGCCTTTTGTACTTGATTTTTTTGAAACCAAAAGACCGTAACTCCTATACAAAAGCTTATGCAAAAAATAAAACAAAAATTTAAGATGAAAATGCTCATTTTCGGCAGTAATTAAAAAGTTTTTAATCAACTTGTGTATTTTTTTTTATCAATTTATTGTATGTAAGTATTAAATAAAACGCATTTTAACTATTTATAAACTTTCGAGAAAAATTGATTTAATTAATTTATTTTCATAAAATTAAATGAAATTTATCTGATTTAAAAATTAATAGTTTAAAAACTTTCGAGAAAAATTTATTAAATTAATTAATTAATTTGCATAAAATTAAATGAAATTTGTTAACCAAAAAACAATATAAATCACTACATAAAAGGTAAAAACCAGCAGCACTACGCGAAATTTTGGTTAACGAATAGGTATATTGAAATTGCAGTTACGGTCTTTTGATTTTCGTTAATAAAATCTGTATTTTTGGACGTAAACGTTTAAAATTATGTGGGAGGTTGTATTTTGTTTAACTGCATCGTAATCAATCCAAAAGTCAATTTTGAATATTATATTATTTACGGCCTTTTGGATTTTAGGTGACGCTAAGCTGTTTTGAATGATATATTAAACGATATGTTGAAGAATAAAGTGTTGTTTTATATTCCTTAATGACAGTTTTTTCTTTAAACTGGTTTATAATTTGTTGCTAGTGTTTTCAAAGTATTTCTTTAAATTAACATTAAGTTTTTATTTATATTACAGTGTTAGTTGAAAAAGCTAATTATACAACTGCAAACGCTATAAAATTCAGTTAACAAAGTATTTTTAATAAAATTTTAAATTATTTTCAGATTTCTATCGTCATACTTTACATATATTGCACAATATGATGCCCTGGTGAATTTAAATAATGGTTACTAAATTTTATGCAGTATACTTTTACTGGGCGGAATAAAAACTGACTTGGAATGCAATCACCAACCAGCATTAGTTAAAAAAAAAGCTATACAATTAATTTGTTTTATTCGTTTGTGTTTATTTTATTAATTTCTGTTTAAATGTATTTTTTTTATCTATTTCATTAATTTCTCTAATATTTTATACGTTTTTTAATATAAATAAATTTGCCGTTAAAATATAAATTGCGATTTAGTGTGTTTTTAGGGTGTTGGATACTGAAATTTAGTTCGTAATTTTGCCGCTAGATGGCGCTGAATTGGTGTAATAATAGCGCCATCTATTGTAATGCAGTTTTTTTGGTTTTCCAAAAAACATGATTTTCTCTCAGTCTGGCATCACTAATTGCGGGGAAGTGCGGATACTATTGAAATCAATCTGGCAACACTGACAAAAAAACCGGGAAAGATGGTAGTATTGCCAGATTGTTTTCAATATTGTCCTCACTTCCCCGCAATCAGTGATGCCAGACTGAGAGAAAATCATGCTTTTTTGGAAAACCAAAAAACTGTATTACAATAGATGGCGCTATTAGTACACCAATTGAGCGCCATCTAGCGGAATTTTTACGAACTAAATTTTTGAATCCAATGCCGCAAGCAAATTATTCAAACTTTCATTTCAAATGCCAAATCAATCTTTATTAAGAAAAACACATAAAACAGAAATGAATTAAGGAAATAAAATACAAAAATTATTAAAAAGCAATAAAAAACAAAAATAAATTAAAAAAGCAACAAAAACAAAATAAACAATGAAAACAGAAAAAAAATTAAAAAACAATAAAAATAGAAATATATAAAACAAATTTAAAATTTAATTTTATAGTTGTTTTTATAACGCTGTTTTGTGATTGCATTCCAACTCAGGTTTTGTTCTGTCCAGTAAAACTATACTACTGCTAAAAAATTGAGTATCCATGGTCCAAAGTTACCCCAGAGTATCATATTTTGGAATATTAAGCATGACGATGGAAATCTGAAAATAATTAAAATTTTTATTAAAAAAGCTTGTAAACCTAATTTGTTTACGCTTAGCTGAATTCAATAGCGTTTGCCGTCGTATAATAAGAGTTTTCAAAGCAATATTATTAATGATATAAATTGAATGTAAATTTTAAGGAATACTTTAAAAAGCGCTAGAACAAAATTATGTACCAGTTTAAAAAAATTGCCCTCACTAGAGAATATAATAAACAATAATTTTTTTATTCTTCAAAATACCTTTTAACACGTTGACTGCCAACTACGGGATAACTCGTAGCTTGCGTTCCCTTTTAGGGTGCCAACTAAGAGTTATTTATTTATTAATTCATCAATAATACAAAGCCTTCTAGGCCAAAAACTGTATTACATAGCAATACTCCTGAGAAAGAGTCTTAAACATAACATATCTTACAAAAATAAAATATAAAAAAAATATAAAAATATTAAAAATTAACAGTCTTATACTCAACAACCTAACATATTGGCTCCCCAGCCGTAATATAAACACAAAGCAATATTATAAAAAACACCATTTTTTTGATGATACCTATGATCTAGAAATAGAGTTTTTAGTAATATAAAAAATCAAATCGTCATTTTTGGCCAGTTTTCTGAAAATTGCCTTAGCAGTCAACGTGTTAAGGCCTTTTAACATTGTAATATTGCGTCGCATTTGAAATTTCATTCCTAAATCTTACGGAAAATTACAGTGGGCTAAACTCTTGTTTACGGACATTTCTTGCATTTGTTTCAAATTTTAACGATTGGTAGAACTTTTAGTGCTGAGCCCACAATTCCCGAGTTATGAACCTCCAAAGTTTATAATTTGAATTCTTTGTATCTTCGCCATTTATAATCAGATCGAAAAATTTCAAGAAAAGCTTCGAAAAAAGGAACTATGTATAAAATACCTTCAAATACATTTAAAATCGATAGAAAGCCATTCGAAAAGGCTGAAACATAATTGTCTTAAGTGAGGTGTTGGTATGAAACAAAAATTAAAATTTTTAAACTTAAATAATTGTACATGTTTCTAAATTTGAGTTGCATACCAATAACTGACTTAGGCCACTTAACCCAATTATGTTTCAGCCTTAAGCTTCTAGATAATTTTAAATTAATGTGAATTATTTATTATTATTTATGCCTTCCATATATTTGCAAAATTTTTAAATAACTAAATTTTGTATACCAAATTAAATATTCGATTCATTAAAGGTCTTTAAAAAAGCTTTCTTATGACACGCATTGTGTTTCGTTCCGACAACGCATGTCAAAGTTAAAAAAATATCCATTAAATGATATATAAAAACTTGAGAGGTCTATAACTCGGAAACTATGGCCCGTGGACAAAAATTCACATATTTTAACCCTAATTTCGATTTTTATTTATACCGTAAACTAGATTTGTTCCCATTTCTTGCAATCTTACTACAAAATATGGCAATATATTTATAAAAGGCCTTTAAATTTTTGGCTAAATTGCACTTAATGGGGAGTTCCTCAAAAACAAAAAGTTTGTTGTCCCTACAGAATTTAAAAAACAAAAATTTTCTTCGGTTAAAGCGGTCGGGTCCCTCCAGGGCACAAAAACCGGTAATCGTAGTTACATATAAGTGTGGGTATTATAATGAAAAGAAATTTCTTCTGGGCTTTCTGCACAGCTTTAAACTCTCCCGGGTGTATATAATAACTATTTGTTGTAAATGCAGTAAAAAGCATACAAAATGGGACAATTCCAAAAAAAAAAAATTGCCAGCGACTCTATTTTCGAAAACACTTACAAATCCATTGAAACTACAACAAAATATATATTTTTTTAAATCGAAATACGGATAAACTTTATTTAGCGAAGCCATTAAACTGCCTTTTATATAGGAAAAAAAAAAAACTGTTAGCCCCTTGGACGGGCCAGAGGAGAAACCCCTAAGTCAATAAATTGTATACAATCACCATCACGCGGTAGTTCCTGGGTAATGCCAACGATAGCAACTTAAGTCATATTTTCCGTTTAAAATTCATTATTTTAACAATAAATTTTACAAAAAAAAAACAACAAAAAAACTCACCCAATTTTGCACTATAAATATACTTAAAATAGCTCTCGAGGACGCTTTTTTTAAGTATATTTTTGGAATCGATAGAAAATGTCTCTTTCATTTGAGTACCCACACTTATGTTTCTACTCATACCGGTTTTTGGGCACTGGGGGCCAAATTCTGAGAAAATTTCGTTTAATTTCAGTACCCACACTTATTTTTCTACTCATAACAGTTATTTGGCCCCAGGGACCACAGCCCCAAAACCGAATATAGAAAACAATTTCTTATTTAATTCCAGACCACGTTATATTTTTTTTATTTTGAGGAATGCGGAATAGCGTTTTCTTAATTTTGTGATAGTTTCAGTAAAATTAAATCATACCTTCGATTTTATTCTGTTTGCCAGGCTTCATTGTACCTCGATATACAGGCATTTATCAGCTTTTGATTATTGCGGATGAAACCCTCGCTCTTTAAACCCAGTGTAGCAGGTTACTAGTTAAAAAAAAAGAAAAATTTTCACAATTACAAAAATCTCTGCCGCCGCATGGTTAGAAGCCAGATAAATAATTGAAATAGTAGAAAAATATCGCTCTGCTGGTTTACCTTTTTTCTTAGGCAAATGGAGCACGGCCTCACAATCTATTTATTCCGTTTTTTTCACTTTTGCCAAATTATCACATTATTTTATCAAAGAATTCCAACATGCAGGAATTTTTTTAAAAAATGATAATTTCGTAGCACTAACATTTTTATCGTGAATTTTTTTTGTTAAATTAGAGGCCTTTTAAACGAAGAAATTAATTGCAGGCAATTTTTGAATTCTCTTTTAAAGTTGATTCTAAAAATCATTTACATTTAAACGAGGAGTTTTTACATGCAATTTTTTTGACGTTTATTTTTCCAATCTTCTTTAATTGTTCATTCGTTGAAATTTAATTTATTCGTAATAATTAAAATAATATAATTTAATAATATATATAATATAAATAATATAATTTAAATAATATATAAATAGTTCTTTATTTCACATTATTTATTTATTATTTTACGAAATATTTTCGATACACAACACTTGAGAAGCCGAATACGAATAAAGCAAATTAACAAGAATACGAACGATAGCAAAAAGAAATGTCAAAAATATCTTGAAAACGAAAATCGTGCATTTTTTGCTACCCCGCTTGCTTTCTCTACCCCGTTTGCCTACAAACAATAATTGCAGGCAACGTTGCAGGCAACAAATTGCTCCGTTTAAATGGCCTCTTAATAATTAGAAGCTTTTTCTTTGGTTTAATCAAGATATATTGATATAGGTAGTCTTACTAGAACAACAAATACAACAAACAACTACAAACAATACAAAAACAACAGGGTTTTGACATTTCAAAATACTCAAGATACAGTCTTTGTACTGTCAAAACCATGTAAGAAATGTCAAAACCAGGTAAGAGGAAGATAAACAGCTGGGCTACTAAAACTACCTTATAAATATATCTTGGGTTTAATGACATTTTAAGTTGTCAGATGCAACTGACAGCAGCTTACCGCATGCATTCTATTGCAGCTGCCTTGCCAGATGATTTTTATATTTATCCCCATTAAAGTAAAAAAAATATACACAAAATCTTCGAAATAGAAAAAAACTGGGGGAATATTATCGAAGTGCTTAGTAATTATACAACTACATAAGTTTCAAGTTAATTTTACAAATTTCTTGTAAAAATATGAATTTTTCAGAATTTTTTTACTAGGCTTGTGTATATTCCACAAAATTTGTAAAACTAATTTGAAACTTATGTAGTTGTATAATTTCTAAGCATTTCGTTAATATTCATCTAGTTTTTTTCAGAGTGTTTCTACACAAAAAAAAAAAAAAAAAATGCTGCTACTTAGGAGCATTACATTTAATCAAGTTTTTCCATAAATTATTCAAAAAATAAATCAAACTTGGGCGTTTATTATTTAATTTGATTCAAACCAAATTTTCACATTGAAAATAAAGTAATAAGAAGGGTAAAAATGTGGAAAAGTGCGTAGAGTAAAATAATTTTAAGTACGGTTATCAGCTTACAAGAATTTGAAAAAAAAAAATTGTTGAATCGAATTACATAATAACCCCCTTGGCAAAATGTTACTAGTCTTAGCATATTTGCGAATAAACTTTATTAGTTTAAATGCTTCTAATTATTTGGCACAGCAATTGTATTTTCTACCTAAAATACAATTTTTAAAACTTTATTTATTTGAAATTAATTTTGTATAAATTTACTATGGAGAAAATAAAAAATAAAATAAATACAAAAACAAAAAAGTATATAACATGTGTATCATTTCTTAAGCTTATTATTGGTAATGTAAATTAGAAACTTTGAAAAAACAAATTTTAAACCTTAATAATTGTATGTATACGGTGTTTTGTAAACTATTGGATACTATGATACCCTAAATTAAAGCTTGAAGTTTTGGCCACAATTGAATCATATTATATATGCCTTCCTCATATTTGTAAAATCTTTAAATAACTGCATTTTGTATACCAAATTAAAGGTCTTTTTTTGAGTTATTAAATGTAGATGGCGGTGTATACAACACACAAATTGCCAAGTTATAGAAAGCGTTTAACCCGAACGCTTGAAAAAAGTATGCACCATAATTGTTGAGAGGGTGTCTGATGAAACCCGTCTGCCGATGGACGCTAGAAACGCCTTGTAAAAACGAGCCAGAACCAAGAGCTCGCTGAAGTAAGTACCCCGATGGTAGATCAGGATTATTATGAACAAAGCGATGGGCATTAAAAATGCCAATCGTTAAAAAATATCCATTAAATGATATATCCAAACTTTAGAGGTCTATAACGAGGAAACTATGGGCCGTCGACAAAAGTTCACATATTTTAAACCTAATTTCGATTTTTATTAGCTATACCCGTAAACTAGATTGTTCCCATTTCTTGCAATCTTACTACAAAATATGACAATACACTTAATGGGGAGTTCCTCAAAAACAAAAAGTTGGTTGTGCCCTCCACAATTTAAAAAAATTTTTTTCTTCGGTTAATGCGGTGGGGCACCTCCAGGGCACAAAAACCGGTAAGCGTAGTAACATATAAGTGTGGGTACTCTAATAAAAGGAAATTTCTTCAAGACTTTAAAAATTATATTATTTTTAGGATCCATGATAGCGCTCTCTGCACAGGTTTAAACCCTCCCGGGTGTATATCTATATATATAAAATACAATGTTTGTATGTTTGTCCTCTATATTCTCTAAAACTATCCAACCGATTTGGCCCAAACCGGTTTCATTTGAAAGGTTATAGTCCAAATTAGGTTTTCGGTTATATATATTTCAAGTGGGCGTGTCCCCTCCCACATAAATTGAATAACATCATATATCTTGACTATTGTGATAGCAAGAGTTTTGAAACATTGCAGTATCCCATATGTTACTGATTTGAATAATCAGGAAAAAAATGGGCGGGATCGGACCAGTGGGAGTGGCAGCTCCCATACAAAGTAAATATTTAATATCATATATCTACAGTACTTAATAGCCATAGTCTTAGAAATTTGTGAACGTTGATTATTTGTTAATGTGAATAGTCATGGGAAAAATGGGCGTGATCGGACCAGCGGGCGTGTCAGCTCCCATACAAAGTAAATATTTAATATCATATATCTACAGTTCTATAATAGCCAGAGTCTTAGAAATTTGTGCACGTTGATTATATTATGAATAGTCATGGGAAAATTGGGCGGGATTATACCAGAGGGCGTGGCAGCTCCCATACAAAGTGATTATTTATTTATTTATTTATTTATTTAAAAATCCATATTGTAATACAAAAGCCATCCAGGCCAAAAAACGTATTACATAGCAATAACAATCCTGAATAAGAACTTAAAACTAAAATATACATATATACAATAACAAAATATTATACGCATAAATCATTTCACCTAGAATCAAACCTAACTATTTTGGCTCCCCAGCCGTAAAATATATAAAAAGAAAACAACTAAGAACTAATAGTATAGAATTAAGAATCATATTCCGGTAACAATCAGCAACAGCTCACACATTACAGACATTTTCCAAAACTCCATCTTATGAAAACATTCCACAAATTTAAATGGAAACAGGTTTATACTATTGTATTCGAGAAATATTCCAGTAATTTGAGTCTAAAAACATTGTTGGAGTGAGAGAAAACTCGTAAATCATAAGGCAAATAATTCCAGCAATGAGCAATCCTCACCATGAATGCCCTCTTAAACAGAGAGCATGAAATTCTAGGTATAACTATATTCTTTAGTCTCCTAGAATGAAAAAAGTAAACTCATGACATAAAGGGACAACCAAGCCATTTCTAAGAGTCCTATAGAAAAAGAGTACATTTCGGTACTTAACAAAATTCTTAAAAAAGCACCCCAAAAACTTCTTTACATAACCAGACATATGTTCCCGTCTACGAGTATTATATATATATCGAACCACAGAATTAACAACACGTTCCAGTTTCTTAAGGTTACTACCAATTGTACCCGATACTACTTCTAGTCCATATAAGATCTGTGGCATTAATAGAGCATAAGCTACTCTACACTTTACCCTAAACGGCAAGTATATATTTGTGGAATATATTCTACGTAGAATAAAAGAAATCTTCCTATGAACAGATTCAATATGCTGGTCAAAACTAAGTCGGTTATCGATTATAACCCCTAAACACCTATGTTGATCAACAAATTCAATTCGTGTGTTACCAATAAATAAATTAGCATCTGAAAAAAATCGTTCAGATGAACCAAACATCATAGCCTTAGTCTTAGATGGATTTATAGCCAACGAATTAGTAGACGACCAATGAAGAATACGTTCAAGGTAAAAATTTATATTAGACTCCAACACATCAGCAAAATCACGATCCGTACCAAATAATAGGAGAATATCATCTGCAAACTAAAATGTCCTGCACATACTCATGTCTAGAATCTCGGGGAGGTCATTAATATATAAGATAAATAGAAGGGGGCCAAGGACAGATCCCTGAGGAATCCCAGAAGTGAGAAATAGACAGCTTGAATACGTTCCATGAAAATCCACAAACTGTGACCTACCACTTAAGAAGGACATAACAAGCTTACAAGCCGACTTCGAAAAGTTAAACCTATCCCTTAGCTTTGTAATCAAAGTAGAGTAGCATATAGAATTAAACGCTTTAGTTAAATCTAGAGAAATCAGGACAGACAATTTTCCATCATTTTCATAAGTCCTAATGGTATCAGTTAAATTAAGCAATAAAGAAGTAGTATTATATCCCCTACGAAACGCGTACTGGGATTCAAAGATTTTCGTTCTAGTAAACGAAAGCATTTGATCCCTTATCAGATGCTCAACAATTTTAGATAAAGCCGGGAGAACAGAAATCGGTCGTAAATCATCCGGACCCCTGATAGTACCAGATTTAGGAATGGGCACAACTCTTGCCGTCTTCCAAATATTAGGAAATATGGACGTTGTTAAAATGGAATTAACTAAATGCAAGATGATGTCAGAAATGTAAGGATATACAATCTTTACAAACTGAATAGTAATACCATCCACACCAACAGATTTCGATTTAATTTTATTCAAGGCTACATAAACGTCATACTCACTAACACAATTAAAAGAAAAGGAGTTATCCAATTCCCCAAAGGAATCAAAATCAAATTCGTCAACCTGATCAGGTCCCACACCACGTACAAAATATTGATTCATGAGTTCAACATCCCCATCAAAAACTACATCATCAGTGCTAACGCAACCAGCTCTTTTGAGCACTCTCCACATGCCAGAAGTGTCTAAATCCCAAAATAATTTAGCATAATGCCTTCTCTTTTCTCTCCGAATCGCAGCCTTTGCCCTATTACGATATTTACAAAACACCCTCCATTTATGACTGGTTGGATCAGATTGATATGCAGAAAAAGCTAGGTCTCTCAGAGATCTCGCTAACACAATAGTTCTTGCCCCCATCCAATTATCATCGTTCGATCTAACAATTCTCTTAAGAGGAACATAGGAATACAGAGCATCAATTAGCGAGCAAAACATAGAACATTTATATTCTACATCATCGGAACAAAAAATTTGAGAAGAATCAAAATGTAACAAAAAGTTTAATAAGCCTTTCCAATCAATTTTATTCAAATCGCGGTGCTCAACAACGGATTCCAAGGTTCCTAAATTCATCTTAAAAGAAGCAAAAATAAGTGCATGGTGTGAAATAGATGGGCATTGTACCTGTCCAGAGAAATTAATCATAGATCGATCACTTACTAAAAAAAAGTCAATCAAAGATGTAGAAGAGTATCTCACGTCATAATGGGTGGGCTTAGAGTTGTGACAGATAGATAAATTTGAAGCAGTACAGAACGAATGAAGTAGACTTGATTTCCTACTATCAAACTGGTTAAAATTGAAATCACTCATATAGCTCATATACAAAATTAATATTAATATTAAATATATAGGGTTCTATATTAGCTATATAGAATTCAAATTTTGTACGAGTCCATCAATTACAAATATTAGTAGTCGAACTGAAAATGGGCGGAATGGGATAGTCATAATCCTAGAATAAATAAAAAAGGTAAAGAAGTAAACATGAATCCGCGTTGGGCTTCCCATGAAATTACAAATTTTAAAATGATTTACTAATGTGAATTTATTTTTTTAATTATTTATTTGCGTAAAAGAAATTTCTTGATTTAAAGAATTAATTACAATTAAAATTTGAAGGCAAAACAACGTTTGCCTGGTCAGCTAGTAATAACTATTTTATTAAGTATACACTTTTTTGCAAAATACAGGGAAAAGCATACAAAATGGGGCAATTCTAAAAAAAAATTACCAGCGACTCTATTTTTGAAAACACTTACATACAAATCCATCGAAACTACAACTAAACTGCCTATTATATAGGAAAAAAACCTGTTAGCCACTTGGGCGGGCCAGAGGAGAAAGCCCTAAGCCAATAAATTGTATACAATCACCATCACGCGGTAATTCCTGGGTAATGCCAACGATAGCAACTAAAGTTATATTTTCCGTTTAAAATTCTTTATATTAACAGTAAATTTTACAAAAAAAAAAAAAAACCGAAACAAATTCAGTTTACCGACACCTCTCAGAATTTTTTTAAATTTTTTGACCTCGAACATTTGACCCCACAGTTGCGTCGCTCACGCCCCCTTTTCAGTGGGCGGGGCTCCAAAGTTTGAAATGAAATCCGAAATAACTTCAAAACTACTTATCTGATCTTAACAAAACTGGCGTCGTTGGAAAGGTATTGAAAATATCTTTCCAATGGAGTATAAAATGTCCTAAAATATTAACCCTTTGCTGCCCAAATAAAACAATTTTTGATTTTTTTATATTTTTTTTTTTTAAAACGTCCTTTTTTTCAAAATTTGAGCCATATATCGACGTGACCATATTTCTCAGGCGGAAAGATCTCAAAAATATCTTTCCAATGGTGTATATAATGTCCTAAAATATTAATCCTTTACTGCCCAAAAAAAGCATAATGATTTTTTTTACACACCCTTTTTCAAATTTTGAACCATATATCGACGTGATCATATATGGGTCTTTGCAAAATAGTTTTTCTGCGTAACCGGCCTTCGGCCGGGCTTAGGGGGTTTCTCCTCCCACCAGTCCTCCCACCGGCTTCGCTGAGGCTTCGCCCCGGGCCGCAGAAATTTTGGCATATTTACAAGTTTTCTTTTGCATACAAAATCTTAAACCATACCATACAACAAAATCTAATTTTCAAAATCTTGCAAAAATCATAGTTTTGCCTATTAATGGTCAACTTTAACCCTTAATAACTACTTCATTTCAAGACCTATGGCCCCATGTTGCACCTTTTATGAAAGCTTATAAAACAGACTTTCCCTTTTTATACACTTTTTATGTACTTATATAGGCGTTATTTAACAAAAAGAGCGTTAAAAAAAAATCATAAAAAAAACAAAAATGCTTTATTTGGGCAGCAAGGGGTTAATATTTTGGGACATTATATACCTCATTGGAAATATATTTTTGAGACCTTTCCAACGACGCCAATTTTGTTAAGATCGGACAAGTAGTTTTGAAGTTATTTGCAATTTCATTTCAAACTTTGGAGCCCCGCCCACTGAAAAGGGGGCGTGAGCGACGCAAATTTTTTTTTTATTTCGACTCAGCGTGGTCTCTTCTATTAAAGGACAAAATTTCATTTATTTTGGTGAGGTGTCGGTAAACCGAATTTATGCCAAAAAACCAAACAAAAAAAAACTCACACCTAATTTTGCAGTATAAATATACTTAAAATACACTTTCACATTGCCCTTAAGAAAATGATAGAAACCTTGTTCTACGCATTGATGGATATTTCAATCAGCAGTGTCGGTCATTTGACCGCCACTGTTCTTGCTGGGAAGAATATAGAAAACAATTTCTTATTTAATTCCAGACCGCGTTATATTTTTTTTATTTTGAGGAATGCGGAATAGCGTTTTCTTAATTTTGTGATAGTTTCAGTAAAATTAAATCATACCTTCGATTTTATTCTGTTGCCAGGCTTCATTGTACCTCGATATACAGGCATTTATCAGCTTTTGATTATTGCGGATGAAACCCTCGCTCTTTAAACCCAGTGTAGCATGTTACTAGTTAAAAAAAAAAGAAAAAAATTTCACAATTACAAAAATCTCTGCCGCCGCATGGTTAGAAGCCAGATAAATAATTGAAATAGTAGAAAAATATCGCTCTTCTGGTTTACCTTTTTTCTTAAGCCAATGGAGCCGGCCGCACAATCTATTAATTTCGTTTTTTCACTATTACCATATTATCACATTATTTTATTTAATAATTACATAGAAGCTTTTTCTTTGGTTTAATGACATTTTAAGTTGTCAGATGCAACTGACAGCAGCTTACCGCATGCATTTTATTGGCAGCAGCCTTGCCAGATGATTTTTATATTTATCCTCATTAAAGTAAAAAAGTATCACCCAAAATCTTCGAAATAGAAAAAACTGGGGAATATTATCGAAATGCGTAGTAATTATACAACTACATAATTGTGTAAACAGGGTTGGATAGAGTGCTTTAACTACAAACCATTCACATTATCGATATAATTATTCATTCTATTACCACATAAGGTCATTTTATGACATATAGTAATAGAATAAAGCAAAAACGAGGAGGTTTAGTTATCTCGTTCAGTGTGTTCACAATAAAAGCTAAAACTAAAGGCAAAAGTATTTTGGCATACATTTTGTATGAAATGCAAAAAATTCAATGGGCTACTGGCGAAATTTAGCATTTCACACAAAATGTTTGGAATATTTTTTCGCTCTTAGTTTTTATAGTGAGCACTCTCTGAAGGACATAACTAAATCTCGTTTTTTTATTTATTTTATTAATTAATAATCATATAATTACAAATTATATGCTATTACCCTAACCGAGCACTAGCTACTATGGCCTTCGGCGCGTTGTAGCGAAAACAGACCAGTGCCTCTGGTGGGAATCGAACCCACGACCCCCGCACTGATAAGCCAGCACGCTACCAACCATTACCATTTTACAATTTTGTTTGTTTGTTATATGTAAATAAATAATTATTTTTTTTCGAAAAAATTTCCCGATTTCCGGAAGTTTAAAAATTGTCAGGAATTTAAAAACCTTTATCAAAGCACAGCAAAAAAAAATGCAAAATGTTTCATTCATTTTAAAATGTTTTTATGTGGATTCGGAAACAAAAATTTTATCTACAATTTATATTACCTTTTGAGTCATTAAGGCCGAGTTTTGGTGATGTCAGTTAAACCGATAAAGAATTTTGTCTGCCATTTCCGTGTTAATTACCAAAAAATTTTCGGAACCACTTCATCTTGTTTAGAATTTTGATTTTTATTATAATAAAACAAAATAAATCACATTTCAGAAGTAGTATTCCATATAAAAACTTTGGTAATCTAAGTTTAAAGATAATCTACATCCCAAAAACTCGGCCTTTAAGTTGTGAAATTTGTTAACGGGGAAAAGAATTTACTGCACTGTCTTGCTCTTTGTCCTAATTCAACTGAAACAAATTAATTAAACTTATTATATTTAATTCATGTTCTTATTTTAGCAAAAAAATAATTAATAATTATATTCAATAACAAAATAAAGTCCAAAATATGCTTAAACAAAGAAAATAATTATTTAAAAATATTATTCATTAACAAATTCTTCGATAAACTCTGCATCCGCTTCAACAAATTCCGCATCCACTTCAATAAATTCCTCTTCGACAATACTTTCTTCAACCAATTCACAGCCAACTAATTCACTTTCATGTTCCAAATCATACCCATTATCATCCACGTTAATTTCTTCTTCATCATTATTATTTTGATACAGAATAATAGTGCCATCTTCATTATATATAATATGTTGATTATCAATTACAATATCAGTTTGTTCAACTTTATTTAAATTCTCATCATTGTCAACTTCATTATGATCATACACATATTCTTGATTTTCTGGTTCATTATCATCATGCTCATAATCATGATCTATTATACCATCTACATAGACACTTTCTACCGCACTACATTGTATCGCTGTTGTATCTTCTACTACCTGGTCAGTCATTAATTGTTGATTTATTTCATTGTTAGGCTCTTCTTTTGGCGAATCTGCATATACATTAATATTTCGCTTTATAATTATATCATTTAAGACCTCAGTATAATTTTCACTTGAATTTAAATGTTCGATTTCATCTTTTGAAAGTAATTTGAAAATGGGCTTAGTACGTTTGACCAAATCATCAATCTCATCCCAGGGTACTTTATGCATATCCGTATAATGACGCCTTACACTGTTCGAATTGGATAATAGCATTTTTTTTGGTTGACATAGGAGACATATAACGGTATTATCTTTAATGGGATGTTCCAATTTGTTATGGAGTAATTTTTCTTTGCGTGAATTAAAATTAATTCGGCACTTACAACAGCCATGAAATTTTACACCTGGTGGAAGTTTTTTTCTCATCTCACGTCGCCAGAGAAACTCTTGTCTGGCTTCAGGAGTAAATGGAGTTTTTGAATCCGTACGAGCTTTGCACTTTTTGGCAATTTCTTCAACGGTTCCCGGTTCTACTACATGGCGTTTTATCTGGTGTTGTACTATGCGATAATTAGTAAGGGCAGTAAACTTACAAATGCCACATTTAAGACGCTGATTTAAGTGTTTAGCATTTTTATGGGAATTTAACGAACCCATTGATCTGTAGGACATACCACAAATTTCACATATCCATCTAAATGTCGAAGATTTCGAAAAATTCGTAGATTTTGAAGAATTGGAAAAATTCGTAGATTTCGAAGAATTCGAAAAATTCGTAGATTTCGAAGAATTCGAAAAATTCGTAGATTTCGAAGATTTCGGGTGACTACATTTCTCTGCATAATTTTTGCGATTGAACATACGAGAGCAAGTAGAACACTTATATTTTGGTGGAAAGTGTGTATTACGATGACGATTTAAATCGGTATTACGTTTAAATAGTCTTTTACAAATATCGCATACGAACGGTACTAAAGGATTGTATGTTTTTGTTCCCTTTGGTTTTTTTGGTTTTGAATCTGTTGGTAGTATCAAACTTTCATCTGAGCTATCAACAGCATATAGGGTTTCAGCATCAAATTCTATAACATTTTGTGAAGTATTATCCTCGAGTAGTTTTGAAGGTTTAAATCTAATTATAGGCTTCTTTTGGCGTGGGCTGGTTTTCGGCATCGGGTTTGGTTTATTTAGCTCAACAAAGTAATTTGGAGAAATATTTTGTACAGTTTGTCCTGGTTTATAAACCATCCATTTTGGATAATCTCTTATACTTGTATTCGTTTCTTTAAAACTTGTTCTCAGCATTCGATTTTTCGTATCATGAGCATCTGAAGTAAGAAATTTATTTAATATCTCAAAGTATTCGGGAAATGTATGTTTATATGGTTCAACATTATTGGGCTCTTGATTGTACACATATATTTTCTTTAGCATGCGACAATACCAATCTTTAACACGTTGTATACTTAAACGCATTTCAAAATCATTTATATTCAAATCATATTTTTCATTTAGATGTAAACATAATTGCTGTATACTATCATCATAGTCAATGGATGCATTATTTAAATGTGGACGCCATAATTCAGGATACGTTTTAAGTTTTATTAGAAACTCTACAACAACTGCACGATTTGTTAAACCAAATAGAATCTAAATTGATAAAAACAAAATTAAAAAAGTGTTAAAAAAGTACGAGAAAAAATAAAATAAGAAAATTCATAAATGTTTAAGTTAAATAAAAAACCTTAAATTATTGATTGCGATTACACAGTTCTACAAACCCAAAGATGTAATTACTTTTCAATTGATCTAGTGTAGGTTGAAAGTCTAGATGAGTGTATTATAAAACCGGTTTGTAAAGTTGAAATATAGCCTCAAATTCTTGAGATAACGGTAAAAGAGTACTTTTTGCGATTGGCGCATTTAAGCATTTGTTACTCAATAATTTTTCAACCGATTTGGAATTTTTAAACGGTATTTAAAAGAAAAATTAACTGGTCTTTCCAAATACACAAGTATTCTTTCTTAATATTGTTAATATAAATATGTAAAGATTTTTTTTAATAACAATTAAAATTTTGAATGTTTTTCAACCTTCTACCAGGGTTTTGTTTTAGCGTTTTCCTGAGTAAAATGAGCTTTCACGTCGGTTGAAAACTGACAAAGTTATGTTAATGTGTTTTAATCATTCACTATAATTTTGATAATTTACGATTTTTTCCATATTTTTTTATATATTTTTTTTTAATCGTCTACTTTATTTAAAAATCTCATTTTGGATCGTTAAACTTCAGTTATAATTTAATTTATTTTAGGAATTTTTTTTTTATATAATATAAATTTATATTATAAATTTTTTTATTTTTTTTTTTGTAAATGAAATGAATTAATAAAGTAGATTCGAAATAAAACTCTCGTAGAAGTTGAAAAACTTTAAAAAAATTTAAAATGAAGGGCTTATTGTAAAAACATGATAAGCCACATTTTATTTTTAGTTTGTATCCGCCTTTTAAAGGTTAAAGAAATGCAACCAATATGACTTCTGCAGGACCTTTATACTCTAGGTGCTTGCAATTAGAGTTTAAGCAAGATTTCTATCAATATTAATCAATGGCTGCCTAGAAAATAGCGAAAATCCATAAAACAGTAAATGTGGCTTATCAAGTTTTTACAATAAGCTCTTCAAATGCTAAATGTTATTAAAAAAATCTCTACAAATTTATATTAATGTTTAAAATTTAAAATTGGTTAAAAAATTACTGACCCATATTGCCTATAAAGTGGACCTAGAGTTGGCACATTTTTGAATTATTTGAAATATAAGGAAAAAGGCTCTTCGGGAAAAGTCACATAAAAAACGAACGGTTTCGAATATCGGAAAAGGCTCCGACACCCCCTCGATTAAATAAAATAAATAGGCATTGCTTAGCATTATTTTTAGCTTAATAAAGCGCCAGATTTAATGTTACTCAAAACACATTTTTTTGAATAACAAAACTGCTTGAAAATCTTTGGCATAATTTGTACATCAGTGAATGTGTCCGCAAAAAACCTTTCATTTGATACCAGGTACTTTTAATAGAACGAAATAAACCGAAGAAACGTAAAATTTGGTAATTTTTAATCCCACTTAGTAATGCCTAAACATAAGATTGAGCAGCTAAAAAAAAACACTGGTCCCTTAAAAGTGTCACTAAGATCTGCCGGTCCGGGTCGGGATACCTTCCTTGTGAGTTACAATTGTTTAAATGCTTCAGTCACAAAAATACTCTTTTATCGTTAGCTCAAAAATTTGGGGATATATTGCAACTTCTCAAACCGGTTTTGTAATACACATACGAATATCACAGTCAAAGAAGATAAAAACTGACAAAAGCCAATGTATTTAAGGCAATAAATTAAGGATAAAAGTCAATAAAAGGAAAAGAATTAGACTTTAAAAAGCTAAGCATTTTGAGAACACAGATATAGCTGTATTCATAACTTAAAACGAGTGACTAATATCGAGTGCATAACTATTTTACATACAAATTCCCATAAGAAAAAGTTGTGCATTCTATGTCAGACACTCGTTTAAAGTTTGAATACCACTAATTATCTTTATGAGTAAAAAAGCACAAAATCAAAAACGGGCAAATTTTAAAGCTCAAAAATATTAAGAAAAACTCACAAATGGATAAAACAAAAATGACAAATAAAAAATTGCACAACAAAAAAAGTAAATTTTACTTTTCTAATGATTATACAAATACTAAATACTTACACCACAACCATTTGTTGATTTTGGTACTTCATCTTCATTGTCATCATTCGATGGCATATCATCATCGTCACTATTTTTTGGCGAGACTGATAGTATCCTTGCATTTTCAATATCTTTAGACAAATCGATGTTTGTTTTCTAAAAAATATACATGAATGTTTTTTGTGACAAAACTTTTTAATATATAATTTATAAATAATTATATATAAAAAGTGATTTTTCCCGTTTATTTGTACACGGGGGTTTTCCATCGTATTTTCTTTCAGGGAGAATTGTAATTTCAAAATTATTGGTGTTTTTAATTATAGTAATCACCAGGACAAAGTTAAATCTTAAATCCAAAATGTGCACTTAAAATATGTACTAAAATAAAAAAAAAAAATATTCACTTAAAATCGATGCCATTTTGTTGCAAATTCTTTGATTCGGAAAAGCATTTGCTCAAAATCTATTTTGGGTTACTGACACAAACATGAATTTGAATAGAAGCCACTGCCCTGGTGAACACAATTTTTTTTGTTGATATTTTTACGAAAATATTTTCACGCAATTTCGTCGATTTTTTCACTGTATCGATTTTCAGATTTATATTGTATCGATTTTTAGATTTATATTGTATATATAATTTAATATTTTCTATTTAATTTTAAATATTTCTTGATCGGTTTTTTTTAGCGATTTCGCGATTTTTCTATTTTAACAGTGTTCCAAAGTTCATACTTTGCTGAACTTTTGTAATATGCAATATTTATGGTAAATTTAATTGAAGTCACAGAGAAAGTTTAATGTTAATTTATTTACCTTTTCATTTTTCGCTTGTTTTGTAACTTTTTTAACCACAAAATATCTGGGTTTTGTGGAACTAGTGGAATTTTGTGTTGATGTTGGTTTCGGTAAAGTTTTCAAAACTTCTTCAATACTTAAATTTGAAGGTAATTTAATATAGGCTTTTTTCAATATAGCTCGTGATTGGGATGAGGCGGGTGATGTAACAGAAGTCTAAAAATAAAAAATAAAATAACAGAAATAAAATGTTTGAAATATTCAATGTTAATTAAATCATATTATTAAGGACGAGTTTTTGGGATGTCGGTTAAACTCGGCTAATTAAACTCAAAACAAAATTTGTCAGCCATCTCTAAGTTTATTAACAAACATTTGTCGGATAAACTTTTTAACTCTGAAAATTTTGATCTTAATTGCAATAAAATAAAATTAACCACACTTCAATATCAGTATTCCAGTTATAAACTGCGTTAAACTAAGTTTAAATATAATCTACATCCTAAAAACTTGGCGTAGAAGGTGTTTCTTTAAATCACATTGTCATTTTTATTTAATGCTGATTTATCAAATCTTTTGATGGTTATATTCTTTATATGTGCCGGTAATTTCGGCAAGGAAGAAACTGGTTTTGGAAAGCTGATATTCTAAAAACGATTAACTAGATTTTCAATTAACGTTTTCTTTAATGAAAAATTTAAAAATTTTAAGGGTTGGCTACAAATTTTCTATGTTGTTTTGAATATATTTTTAAAATTTGTAATTCAATTTTTTCTTTAAATTTAGCCATTTTGGCCCATGAACCGAAACATTGATCAAAACTAGGATGTTTACCAATTTCGTTCAAATTTTCAGCAAATTGGATTTCGTGTAACAAATTTATAAAAAATGTAGGAAACAAATAATTTTGGTGCTAAAAAAAAAAAATTATGCGGTGAAAAACTTTGGAACTAAAAAAAGAAATTGAATGGTAACAAAACATTTTCAAGGTAAAACACTATTTTAGTGGTGAAAAAAAATAGTGGTAAACGAAAATTTTGAGGTGAAACTAAAATATTATTCACCTCTAAGCGTCTGGCGAAAGAATGTCACATACTATTTGATACACCAGACGCTACTATGTAGTTATACTAAAAATATACACCAATTTGTATGGAATAACTTTTGAACCACTGCACCGATTTTCTCTCTTCCAATACTAAACTTTTCGCGAATATGTGCTTCTATCTAGTTAAAAATTAGCAGTTCCGATTGCGTTTTCGTACACTGATCAAAATTTTAACAGACGGACATCGGTAAATCCGCAAAAATTGAATAAGAATCAAGAATATATATACTTTATAGGGTCTTAGACCTACATATATTACAAACGGAATGACAAATTGAAATATACCCTTAACTACAGACATTTCGATATAAATTTCACCTTCATAACTACGGTTAATCATTAAACTTAATTACTTTTTAGGTCTAACAAGTCTTAATTTTACCTAAAAGTTTAATTTAAAAAATACAAACTTTAGATATTGGCAAATTCCCGGTTGGCGGCAGTATTATAGTTCCTTGTTCGTTTGGATTCTAAAAAAAAAAATATATGAGTAATTTAGAAATGCTTTTCTTAAGTAAAATATTAGAATGTAAAACTTACAGTATTCGGGTTTTTTAATGTTACTAATTTAGGGGCAGAAGATTTCGAGACATTTTTATTATTATGCACTTGCAAGTCATCCGAAAGATAAAAATCTTCTACCACCGTATTATCATCATCACCTAAACTTATTATTTCATCCACATAACTGGTATTTAAATCTTCAACTGAAGGAACTTTACTTATTTCATTATCTGAAGATAAATCTACAAATTCTTTAGGTTCTTGTAATTGATTACTAATGGGTGTTTTTTTGGTAGGTGGTTTTTTTGGTAAAGACGATTTTTCAACACAATATTTTGATTGATTCAGTTGGCTATTGCTGCTGGCTTTCGGCGGTAATGACTTATCATTAGATTGGTTCAACTGATTAGTAGTCAAATGAGTTTTAGATGGAGAATTTTTAGCCACTTCAATTAATTTTACAACTGTTTTTTTTTTGACTGGTTTGTAGAGATTTAAAATATCTTGGTTACTTATATAAAAAGTTTCTGGTTTGGAAGTTTTTAAATCTAAATCTTCTGGCAATTTAGCTTTAATTCGGCTAGCTTCTGGTATCTTTAATGACGATATTTTTGGAGAATGTTCTGCTATACTGAATTCTTTAATTGATTCGTGTGTTCGAAATGGTTTTCCTTCCACATGATGTTGAATTTGAACATGTCGCATGAAATCTAACCACAAATGTAAGGGAAATATTTTGTAGCAATAAAAACATGTTAAATCAAATTCCGAATCTACTAAACCACAAATGCTGCCATTACAAGTGAATCTAAAGTTATAATAAGATATAAATATATATAAATTTAATTTAAAACAAGTACATACATTAAATTTTGGTTTTTCAATTTTATTTTATACCCTCCTCAGTGTATATTAGGGCGGGTCGATCTAAAAATCGCTCAACGTTCAAGGAAAATCGTATTCTAGGGATCAAAATAAGAAACTTTGCCGAAGGAACCATACCTCTAAAACGAATTCTGATGTCCCTACTTCTGACCCGTAGGGTCAAATTTTGAAAAAGCCCACTTCGATATATCAGAAATTAGGAGTAATCTCTCCAAGATTATGGGAGCTACTTCTTCTCCGGGAGACGCGCTAGCAGATTAATGCATAAATCATCATTCTAGGTAACCATTAAGGGGTTAAAATTTAAGTTGAAAGAGGGCCTTTTTAGCCGTGTTTTTATAGCAAAATTTACAAATCTCGGGATAGAGATATTTCAGAAAGTAGGAGGAGTCTTTCCAAGATTAGGGTCTCTATTTCTTCTCCGGAAGACGCTCTAGCAGATGAATGTATAAATTGTATTTGATTGGGTTGGATTCGATTGGGGCACTCTAAATGGGTTAAAGTGGGATTTTTCGAAATTTGACAATACGGGTCAAAAGTCGGGACATTAGAATTCGTTTTAGAGGTATGGTTCCTTCGGCAAAGTTTCTTATTTTGATCCCTAGAATACGATTTTTCTTGAACGTTGAGCGATTTTTTGCCTCCATACAAATCGACCCGGCCTAGTGTATATGTAACAAATTATAAAAAAAAATATTTAAAAAAAAACGTATATAAGGTGAACACTTTTTTGGGCTGTAAAAAATAAATTGAGGTAAAAAAATCCTTTTAGAGTAGAAAACAAATTTTTATAAGATGAAAAAAATTTTTTAGGTAACATAAAAAATTGAGGTGTTCATTAATTTAGGTAAAAATGAGCAGTCCCGATTGCGATTTTGCGCGTTGATCGAAATTTCAACAGACAGATGGACATAGCTAAATTGTCTTAAAATTTAATAAGGATCCAGAATATTTATACTTCATGGGGAGTGATATATATCCGCATCACAGTATGTGGAGGGTATGAACAATTTTTTTTTGTAATAAAAACGTTTTAATTCTTTGTATACATACTTTGTTTGCGCCGATTTACTGGCAAAATAAATTCTTTTTATAACCTCTGGTTCATTAATAAATTCTGCATCCGTTACTTCCTCGGTTTCTGTTTCTTTATCAATTCCCCTATATACTAATTGAGTTGATACTTTGTCTACTGCCTGCTCTGAGCAAGGTGGTATATTTAAAGGATCACTTTTCAATACCGGTTGCCTTATTACTAAAACTGTTGATGGATCTCCTTTTACGGCATCGATTTTATTTGTTACGGTTGGCGGTGTTTGATGTGAAGTCTTATTTAATGCATTCAAATATGAAGGCCTAACTGGTTTAGAAATAGTTAAGGAGTTTTTAGAAATTCCCAAAGATTTAGTTTCTTGATTATGAGATTTTGTTTGCGTTAAACTTTTTTTCGTATTTTTGGATGTATCCATTACTTGAATGTACCTTCCTGGTTTAGAAGCATGTGCTATGTCTATTTCTGTTGATGCATATTTTTTGGGTACAGTTCTTACCCGTGTAGATACTCTTGAAGCTGACATACTGTAATAAAATACAAACAAAATAAATATATTATATGTATGCATATTAGAGAGTATTTAAAAAAAAATGCAATATGCATTCCGCAAATGCATATATGCATTTAATGATGCCATCTAAAATATTTCGACGAAAAAATTCCGTGACCTCTGTGAATTAAAAATTAGTTACCGGAAATATAAGAAACAAAATATTTAAAAACTCTATGATTCTGCATTAAAAAATTATTAAGTACAGCTTCAATTTTTCATCCGTTTTTCATTTTGAATGCATAAAAACAGTTTTTTTCAGAGGTATTTCAAAAACGGTTTAGCTTACGGGAAATAGAGCCGAAATATTTCAGGAATCATCATAAAACATGTAAATCTTTAAATTCAGGGGTGCGCCATACAATTTTTTTTTGTTGAGGCACTCCTATAAAAATATTTAAAACTTACCTTGAATTAATAACTTTGCTACCAAAGTAATGATCTAAAACTTGTTGTGGCAGTTTTTCAATTAAAACTCTTAATTTTTTCTGCTTAAATCTCGACTCTGATGCACTAATGGTACCCTCCACTTCTGATGCAGTTAAGGTACTGCAGTTACTATTAAAATCGTTTTCATTTACCGGGGAATATATTAAATTATCTGAATTTATCTCTATTTTAATGTCTAAAATGTATTCTTCATCATAAGACATTTTTTAATAGAATTAAAAAAAAATTTTAAATTATATTTTTTTTTTAAATTACATTAACGGAATTTTTTATTAATTCATGAATACTTTACATATGGCAACACCGTCTGCACTAATTTGTTATCAGTTCATTGTGAATTGTTAATTCAGTGAGAAGCAGCTAGCAAACAATTCGACAAAGCATCTTTAACACAACATATTTTAGTAAGTAAAAATCACTTTATAACGTAGTTTTTTGTAGAATTTCCATAAATTAGTTACACATTATATATATTTATATAAAATTAAGTTGTTGCAAGTAGTATTTGCAACTTTTTTGTATTTATTAATGCACTTCTACGTAAAGCTTACGACTGCTTTCCAGAAAAAAATGTGACACAACAAAAATGTCAAAAATTAACAGGGCGTTTCTGAAATTTAGTTTTTTTTCCCTGACAGTTTAACAAATAAACAATACAGTATGTTTCGTAAAAAAATTAAAACAGTGTAGAATAGTGTTTAGAAATTTTAAGTTTTTTTCTTGTATTTATAAATAACTGCTGCAACATTACCCATCCAATAACATTTAAGGTAAGAACTTGATAGGCGTATAAAGCCCCCATAAATTAAATTTTGTGTTTGTTTGGACTTTGGCCAAAAAAAGTAGTTGTTGACAAATCGAAAAAATTAGCAATTGCAAACTTAACCTTAAAAATGTGTTTAGAAGCAATATCACCCAGCAAGAACAGTGACGGTCATATGACCGGTCAATTGGCAGCCCAGCAAGAGCAGTGACGTTCATATGACCGGTCAATTGACTGGCTGCCCGGCAAGAACAGTGACGGTCATATGACCGGTCAATTGATTGGCAGCACAGCAAGAGCAGTGACGTTCATATGACCGGTCAATTGACTGGCTGCCCGGCAAGAACAGTGACGGTCATATGACCGGTCAATTGACTGGCAGTGTTGATGGAAATATCCATCAATGCGTAAAACAAAGTTCCTATCAAGTTCTTAAAGGCAATGTGAAAAACGTGATGGAAACATTGTGTACGTGTGATTTTGCATCTTCCTCGCACTTATGAACTCATAAGTTAGAGGAAGATGAAACATTTGCATGTGTTAGTTTCGGTCATCCATTTCTTGTAGGGCAGAGCATTAAAAATACACTACGCATTATTCTTGTGCAATTTGTGCTATTGCGCAAAGTGGTATCGGTCTGTATGTCATATTGGGAGGTTGTACAATATATTGGAAAAAATCAAAAAAGTTTTGATGCTTATTGCGCAACCAAGAAATGTCAAAATATTTAATAATATATTGGCCACATTGTGTAATTCAAATTTCAAGCGACTGAAAACAAAAATTTTTTGGTGGTGCTAAATTAATAAATCCTATGGCCTTCGGCGCGTTGTAGCGAAAACAGACCAGTGCCTCTGATGGGAATCGAACCCACGAGGCCCGCACTGATAAGCCAGCACGCTACCAACTAGCCTACCGGGGCGCACGCACTTAAATATATTTCGTATTTTATTTCTTTTTTTTCTCTTGAATCCAATCTGTAGCGCAGAGTACTCCAGTATTGTGAATCTACCATTAAACTTATTAAATTATATTAGTTTTTTGGAGTAGGTTTAAAAATTGTTGTATAACATTTTCATATTAGTTGCCATAAGAAAATTTTCTATATCTGCTGTATTTGAATTTTGACTATTCCACTTATTTTTTCTAAATATCCCAAAAAACCAGGGGTCGAATTACGGCATTCGTGATCGTAATTTTGCATCCGAAATTATTTCTTTATATCTGTAAATAAAACATTTAAACGCAATTTTTTTGATGAGGGATGTTGTAGTTCGGTAATTGATTGAAACTAAATATTAAACTTCGTGTTTTCATTATTAGCATATTAGTAGTTACTGATTAAAAAAAACTATTCTCGAAAGATTTCACTCGATCACGAATGCCGTAATTCGGGCCCAGATGCTGTGCACAGTTTTCATGTAAAACTCAATATTGCGAAAAATATTTTTTATAAAAATTCTAAGAACTTTAGTTTGTCAGTTACGTTTTCTCAATCCCCTCTAATTATTACCTCTTTCAAAGAATTTTAAATTTGGGGTTCCCCAATTCACACATTTTAGTTTTTTTTTTGTATAAATGAGCTCTAAACGAATTTTCAGATTATCATCCATATAAGGATATATACAATAGAATTTGTTAAATGTTGCTTAAGATTCCTACAGAACTTTAGATCTTTATTCTCCATCATAAAAATCTTATCTCGAGCCGAGATGCGGGATTTTATAAAGTTGTATCCCCCATAATTAAATGCTTTCTATGCATAATACAAATAGTTAAAAGGTCAAACTTATTTAAATCTAAACATTTTCCTGTGAAAAAGTCCATTGAATATAAAGATCCAAATGCTTTTGTGGATTTTCCATATATTTTTGAGTTTTAAATATTTTTTTTTATTACAAAGATTTACCAAGACTAAACCCAAGATATATTTTTTTTGAATGACAATTTTCTTTTATAATATTTCGACTTTAAATTTTAAGCTGGTCGGTTTTGGCCGACTTTAATTTTATTTAAATAAAAGATTTTTAATTTATTTTTAACATATTAAAATCATATGAACATATTAAAATCATATTAACAAATCTTTAATGAATTAATTAACAAATCTTAAATTAGAAAATCTTCTTCTATAAATTTTATATCATCGGGCCCAACCGATAGCATTTTATTAATGCAGTCAACACAACAGCAATCTTGCGGCTCTTCCAAAAAATGGAAGTCATTGGGCCCGACTGATAAAAAGTTGTTTAAACAATCGGTGCAATAACAAATTAATTCAGAGGGTTGATCACTTGCACCATTATTAGCAACATTTTTTTCCTGACTGTTTGTTTCATAACTATAATGAAAAGGGGGGGAAAAATGAAATATTAATTAATATTTAGAAATACTTATAATTAGTAAAAAAAAAAATATATATACATATATATACAAATATAAACAAATATGTGTGCACAGCGCATACTTTTGGGACATTTATTCGTTCTCCCGCATATTTAAGGGACATTTGCTTACTTTGGGGACTGTCCGCAAAGTGTTCATGCATTTTCATACTTCTAGCTTATGAAGACAATTGATTCGATACACCGTATATTTCGGGGAAAATTTTAGCCGTGTCCCCAAAGTATGCGCTGTACATACATACATATATATATATATAATATATATGTGTAGTTCCTAATGTTTCCATTCTAGTACATCTTAGAGTTTACAAATATCGAATATGGTGAATTAACCAAACATAGGATATGTATCAATATTAGTAAAGTTGATATTATAAAAAGGATTAATGTTAGAGCTATAAATAGTATCAGTAGTGGGATTTAAAATTAAATTGTAATATTTCATTTTAGTGCAATAATGCAAATAACAATAAAATTCCATTGCAGTTTTAAAATAATATTGTTTTTAGTGTGTTCATTGTAATAAATTCTAAATTTAAAATATATATTCATATTTTAATAGCTTACCGGATTTTAACGATTTTTCTTATTAGCAAAATTTTAATTTTCGTTTTATCAAAATTCGTCTAAAATAAATTAAATAATATAATTATTAATGAAAACTAAGTCAAAATTTAAAAAAATTGTATACATTTGCAATTTAATAAAATTTTTTTAATTTTTTTAATATAATTTTTTTATTTAATTAAAATTTGTAATAAAATATATTTATTTTATTATATATTTAAAAGTTTAGTAAAATAATTAAATTTTTTTTTATTTTTTTTTTACAAGTAAAAGTTTAAAAACAAATTTTTTAATTTAATAAAATGTATTGGAATTATAATTTTTTTCATTAAATTAATTTTTTTAATTAATTTAAATTTATGAATTTATTTAATTTTATTAATTAATTTATATTATTTTATTAATTAAAACTTTTAGTTACAATTCGCACTTGATCAACAAGAGAGTATTAACTCAAAATTTTAAAATTTTCAGTAGAGTCAAAAAACTGTTTATGGCCACATTTTAACAGAATTTAAAAATTCAAACATATCATAATAAGCAAATTCCACTCATTGCAAAAAAAAATCAATTTTTTGAGTTAATACCATTTTTTTGAAATTTTATCGATTTAAATTTATAGAAAACAAATTTTATCAACAAAACAGTATCAACTCAAAATACAACCAAATATAAATAAAACAGTTTGATTATTTTTAACATAAAAAAAGGCTCAAATCAAAATAATACCTTTTTTATGAAAATATACGATTCATTTATATTTGAACTTTTGTATTAACTCGAAATAATACCTTCTTGTTGAAATAAAGGCAATCACTACATTATCATGAAAATGGTCTCAAAAGTGGTTTTCGAGATGAAGGAGTAATCGGAATACGTTGAAATTTTTACAATAGATAGATATTGATGTTGTTAGTTGATTTCTTGAAAAAAGTGATATTTTCAAAATTTGGAGTTAATACCCTCTTGTTGATCAAGTGCGAATTGTATTAATTAAAAATTCATTCATTATACAAACTTACATTTTTATTCAAATTTTTTGGAATTTTCTTCTTTTGTTTTTATTTTGTTTTTATATGTTTATTAAATTAAGCGTTTTCAACCTGCAAAGAAAAAAAAGTAGCTATAAACAAATTTAAAAGTTGTTAAATATTTTTTTAATATTTTATCATAATTCATGTTTATTTTTTAATTTTCCAAAATCATCAACAATCTCATTTCAAAATATTATTTAATTTTTTTTTTTTAAAGAATATTCAATTATGATATTTCAGAATTTTTATGTTTGAAAAAATGAATATTTGCAAAAAGAATTTCACATTTTTATGTAAATTTCTTACAAATTCTTTTGAATTTCACAATTTTTTTCTTAAAATTTTCAATAACTATTATAAATGCGAAATTTGCACATTTTTTTAAATTGCATTTTCTAAAATTTCACAAAATTTTCTTTAAAATATCAAATTATGTTCCCAATTATTTTATTTACATAAATTTCTTTTTAATTTTTTTTTCGCAATTGTCAGTTATAAAATTAATAAGTTTTTTTTTTCAAAAATGTCAAATTTGTCAAAAAATTCATCACAATTTTTCTCACAAATGTCAACAAATTTTCACAAAATTTTAGCATAATTTTCTAACATAAATGAACAATAAATTTTCTTTAAAATTGAAATTCCTTTTTTCTATAATTAAATTTTTTTTTTAATTTATATTTTATTATAACTTATTAAAAATAGCTTTTAAAAAATTATCTTATACAATTTTTTCCAAAACAATTTTTGTTTTTGTCACAACACTTTTTTTTTCATAAAATCACATTTTTTTTAAACACAATATTTTGAAATTTTTTTTTATTTAGTGTTTGTTTATTTTTTACTCACAACGCATCGCACACTTCGATTTCAAAATGAATACTGAAATAATTGTCAATTTGTGTTTTTATTTTCAAACACAACCCAACAAACAAATTGATGGGCAATTACTTAATCTCCACCAAATTTGTAAAGTTAATTTAATTTGATTAAATTGCTCCATTGAATATGCTCGATATGCATATCATATGAAAGCTTATTTCAATGCCTTTCTAGTGGTTTATAAATTGTTAAGTTTTAGATTTAAATAAAACGAAAGAAATAGGCAAAATCATACTTATTTAAATTTACATGGATTTTTAGTCCGGTAATAAACTAAAGCTTTATCATCTGCATTTCTAATAATAAACAGCAACAGGAAAATTTATCTAAATTTAATTAAAACAATATCTTTTAAAAACATATTGTTTAAATTTGCATTAGATCTATGACGTGTCTTTGGAACTCGTACATTGAAACTGTTCATTAAATTAAAGCAGTTTTTCATAAAATTTTATGAAAAATTTCATTTTATTTATTAAAAATTTCGTACGCCAAATGAAAAATTTTTACTAAAAATAGTTTCATGAAATCTATAAAGCTTTTCATTCACTTTGTGAATGGTGAAAAATTTCATTAGTTTGGTTGGTAAAACGGTCCCATCATTAAATATCAGAAATACATTTTTTTTAAACAATTAGTGTCCGACCGAACAGTTCGGCCAGAAAATGCATTTGGTCTGTATTCGGTATTTTAAAGCATCATGGACAAATTTGGCGGATGGAAAAAAATGTTTATTGGACTGATTAGATGCTATTTTGAGTGTCAAATCCGAAGAAAAGTCTGTAGTTAAGCAATGAATTCAATGTTCGGCCTCAGAAAGTTCGGCCAAATCGTACACAAAATCGAATTAAATCGACTCAACAAACATGTTTCCATTAACAAAATTTGTCATCATTGCCTCTAGATATCAAAAAATTGTCAAAATATAGTTTTTTGGTCGAACTGTTCGGTCGGACACTATAAATAATTATTTTTCAACTCAGGATACAAATTTTCCTATTTTTTTTTGTTCGCGATTATAGTGAAGATGTTAAATTCTTTGAAGAATTTTAAACTACTTAATTATCTTTATCCAGTAAAAAAATATAGCTGTTTAAAAGTACTGGGTCGAAATAGTGATTTTTTAAAATGTGATTCGAAATTTATATCATCTTCTCATTTAAAGTGTTAGTTATATTACTTAATGTTAATATGTAACATAAATTAAATAAAATGTAGCTTTTTTCGTACATTTAACATACATATTCAATTAATTAAAACAATATCATATAATTTACATACAATAACTCACATGGACTTAATACACAAAACAGATTTGTTAGAATTTAATTTAATCTACATTACTTAGGTCACGCAATCTGTGAATATTTTGTAAGTAAAATTGCCTTTAAGCATTTTGTTTCATAAAACATTTCATTATAGTTATCGTCGTACTGTCTGCAAAGTGTGCTATGTGCAAGATTTTTGTTTTCCTTTTAAATAATGTAAACTCTAGTGCTTGTCATTCCTATCAAATCATTTTAAGATATAAAGGGTGGTTAAATTTCAAGGACCGATGTTGATTTTGAATAAAACACAAACTAATTAGGAAATTATTGTAATTTTATTTTATTATGATATATTGGTATTACTCAATTATGTATGGAACAAAATATCGGCCAAATGGGCGCCGCGACCACGGCGGCACATGACGCACGATGACGCTGAGGCATAATGGAGGTTCTATGCCGTTAATGTGCCGAATTATCTCATCCTTTAGCTCTTGAATTGTTGCTGGCTTATCGACGTACACCTTTTCTTTCAAATAACCCCAAAAGAAAAAAGTCCAACGGTGTCAAATCACATGATCTTGGCGGCCAATTGACATCGCCATTACGTGAGATAACACGGCCATTGAATTTGTTGCGCAAAAGAGCCATTGTTTCGTTAGCTGTGTGGCAAGTGGCACCGTCCTGCTGAAACCACATATCGTCCACATCCATATCTTCCAATTCGGGCCATAAAAAGTTCGTTATCATCTCACGATAGCGAACACCATTCACAGTAACTGCCTGACCGGCCTCATTTTGGAAAAAATACGGCCCGATGATGCCGCCGCACCAAACAGTCACTCTTTGTGGGTGCATTGGTTTTTCGACAATCACTCTTGGATTCTCATTCGCCCAAATGCGGCAATTCTGTTTATTGACGAATCCACTGAGGTGAAAATGTGCCTCATCACTGAAGATGATTTTCTTCGAAAATTGATCATCCACTGTTGCCATTTCTTGCCACCATTCTGCCCATTCACGACGTTTGGAATGGTCAAGAGGCTTTAGTTCTTGAGCCAATTGCACCTTGTAAGCGTGTAAATGCAAGTCTTTATGCATAATGTTCATCAACGACGAGCGTGAGAGGTGCAATTGTTGGGCACGACGACGAGTTGAGGTGGACGGCTCTTCAGCCACACTATCGCGAACAGCAGCAATATTTTCTGCAGTACGAGCTGTACGAGCATGCACTGGTGTTCTCACATCTTCTACAGACCCGGTTTGCTCGAATTTTTCCACGATTTTTGCGATTGTACGCACATTTGGACGATCAAATTGACCAAAAAAATCACGAAGTGCACGATATGCATTTTGATTTGAACGCCCATTTTCATAATAAGTCTGGATAACTTTAACACGTTGTTGGATTGTGTATCTCTCTATGGTTCAAATTGAGTAATTCTGAAATAGAGAAATGTCAAATAAAATTCGGAAAAAAACTTGGCGTTTAGGTGTGGTTCACATTCAACATCGACCCTTACAATTTAACCACCCTTTATTAAAAATACACATAGAACTTTTTGCAGAGGATACGACGATATGAGGTTTATGCAATGAACTATTAAAAATCAAAAGAGGGGCTAAAATTCAATATATGTAAGTATCCTACTGGAAAAACACAACTAAAACATTATTGAAATAATTTTGTTTATTTAGGTTAAATATTAAAAGAAAATGTTTTGGAATTTAAGCTATAGAGATTTTGAGAATTAAGTTCGTGCAGTTAATTACAATTAATTGTTACAACATTTGAAATTAATTAACAAACAGCAAAAATATAAATGAAAGACTTTTAATTAAAAACAGTTATGAAAGAAAATTCCATTACTTGTTCATGAATTGTTAATAATGTTATTTTAGCTCTTTATTTATCGTATGCATTTTGTTGTTCTGTTTGACTTTTCCTACACATTATGTTCATTATTATGTTGCATACCACCCGATCAAAAAAAAAAGTTACATCTCAAATACAAAATCAGATCTCATTTGATATAGATCGATATTTATTCTTAACCAATTTTATCCCTCTTATATATTACTGCGGTAAGTTAGATCAAAATTGATCTCGAAATTGTGGGATCCAAAACAATATTATTTTATATCCTGATAGATTTCAAAATATTCTGTGTAATTAATTTATAAATAGATCCGAAAAGATAAGTAATTTTTGGTGGATAGAATGAGATATTTTGAAATTAAATGTGATTTACTTATATCCCTCGATATATATTATTTTTAATAAAAATATAATTAGGTATGGAGTTATATAAAGAATGGCCCAGTTATAATCTGGACGCACAAAAGTAGTTATAACTTTGTAAATAACAGACACATTTTTATAAATTATACACCAAATTAAAGGAAATGTATTCAGCTTTAAGGAAAATCATACAAATAAATTAATTTTATTTGTTACGAATAAAAGAACGGACATGTTTGTTGATGCTCCCCATTAGTTTTTGCTCATCCTTCGGCTTTACTTTTTTAGCACTCTGGTTCCATTTTTGTATCATTATAACTTCATTTTTTGCTTCTTTATTAATCTTTCGATTGGTCGAAATTGTGTGAATTGTGTCTTAAGTATTTTAGAAATTTTCGAACCACTGAATGTTGGATTTTCTAAGAAAGTTTGCAAATTTCTTCACGTCTTTTTTGTACCATGGCGTCTGTACGAAATACTATTCGATTGACAGACTTGAAACTTATGTCAAATAACGGTATATGTCTTGTCAACAACATATGTAAATGGTTTAACATTTCATACACTGGGGGCGCTGTAACAACGTTATGAATGCGTCCAGATTATAACTGGGCCATTCTTTATAACAATATATAATTATGTCTTATACGTAAAGAAAATATTAATTATGCTGGACCATATATAATCATGTCTCAAACTAAATTGTTAATCTTAATATCATATATAACACACAAAAATATTTTTTATAAGACAGCATATATTATTATATCTTAGATAATATAGCTTATATGTCACCATATATGATTATATATTATGTTACATATGAAAATGTATTATATATCACAATATCTTAGTATGTCTGTCATATTTTATAAAGGTTAATATTTAACAATATATCGTTATATATTGTATGTTGTGCGCCCCGGTAGGCTAGTTGGTAGCGTGTTGGCTTATCAGTGCGGGGGTCGTGGGTTCGATTCCCACCAGAGGCACTGGTTTGTTTTCGCTACAACGCGCCGAAGGCCATAGAAGCTAGTGCTCGGTTAGGGTAATAGTATATAATTTGTAATTATATGATTATTAATTAATAAAATAAAAAAAAAAATTTATGTTACCACATAAGACATATATAAACATATATGGATGTGCATGAAACTATTAACAATCATATATTATAACATACTTTAAGGTGAAAAAACATTGGACCATATACATTTTTTTTACTCGGGTATTTATACTTACATATTTAATTCCTTTACCAGTTTGCATACATTCATACTTGGTTTATTTGTTGCAACAAAAACACATTATTTACTTATTCCTTCAAATGCAATGCGCTTGTATTCTTTTCCACCAACAATGTTTTTAAAATGAAATGAATTCGCATTTTGAAAACGTTCATGTGGTCGAATAATATATATCCTACATCAATGTTATAATTTCAAGATAGAGTAAAAATATAAAAAACTATAAAATTAAGTCGATAATTTAAAAAGGGGTTTAAAGGACTTTTGCGGATTTAAATCGATTTAGTTCACCCAATAAGGTTCGTAGGTATATTATACAGAAAATTACAGTTAAAACAAAGGTAAATGCCGTTAAAGAAGCGACAAAGGTAATTACCGTTAAAATAACTAAAAATTTCGCTATTTTTAACTGTAGAAAAACAACTAACAAATGGAGTAAAAAAAACCTAACAATGTCGTTAGAGCAACTAACAATTTTTACTACAAAAACTTGAAAAAAAATTGCCAAATCTATTGTTTTAACTGTTATTTTTTTGGTGTTTTAAAAAACATTTTAATTAAAAAGAAAATTTTACTATAACATAAATTTGGTTTTCCTACATCCTACTTAAAATGTAAAGTTAAACTTCCAAATGCATAAAAACTCTGGTTTTTACGTTTTGTGCATTGGAGATACAATAAGATTTTCTAATTATTATATGCAAATTATGAATATATCAAATAATAACAAATCCAAACTATTAACTAACGAAAATAACTGTTTATTGCACAAATACAGTTTTTTATTAATATACTAACTGCCTCAAACAAAAGTTACAAAAATACAGTATTAATCTTTGGTTGCTTGGTAAAAGTTGTTTTGTATTATTTCATAGAAAAGCAACTGTAATTGCAGTCAAAAATTACAACATAGACAGCAATTGTAGTTACAGTTAAAAACAACTACTACTGATTACTACACAAACAAGTGTTTTTTAACAGTTAAAAATAACCACAATTTTTGTTATTTTAATTTAATTACCTTTGACGCATTTCTAACTGAATTTACAGTTGTTTAATTGTCCTTTTCAGTAGATTATACTGTCAAACTTTTTTGAGTATGCATAAAAATTCGAACAAATTTGAAAATAACTAAAACTTTAGTATTTTTGTCAATAATTTCGTATTTTTATGCAAGGATTATTATGAAAGTTACAAACAGAATGATAAACTGAAGTATTGTTTCTTTTTATGTTAAAAATTATAAAAAGAAAAAATTCTCACCAAAACTTTGTTCATTCTATTACTGCATATGAAGCATTCCACTTTTAAGTTTTAAAAAATACTTACGTCAGCAAATTTTAAAATACTACCTAAGGATTTCAAGATAGTATTTAAAATGGACAAATTTAAGACTCCAAATTAATTCTTCTATTGAAGATACTTATTCGTTTTGTTTCTTTTTGATTCATTTCTTTTAAATTTTGAGTAGGGAATGCTAAATCCCTCACTTTTTCATTTCTCGGGAATGCGGGAAATTTTTTTGGAATTTCGGCGATCCCGGGATATTGCTCGAAATATAAATTATTCATATTAAATCATATTTTTTGTATGCAAAATGACTTAAACGACTTAAGATATTTTATGATAATACTTCTCCATTATAAATTTGTGGTTTTTATCAGAATTTTCAGTTTTATAACAGTAATTACTTTAAATATTAAAGTTTGATTAAAAATAGTTCCAATATAAAAAATTGTAAGTTTAAAATAATGAAAATAAGTTCACGTAACATTATAAAACGGACAATATTTTTTAATTCAAAGTGTTTTCGAAAAATTTTTATAATGGCAAAATTTTTAGGAGCGATCCAGAGTGATTGTCTAAATTAAAGCCGAAGTCTGAAATGAAAGGTGAAGTTACCTGTTGCGATGAAGTGTTTATAATATTTTTCGTTAAAAATTTGTTTAAATTGCTAATGTTTGCATTAAAAATGTTGAATATATAACGTTTTTGTTTAAAAATCTATTGTCTAAAAATACCGTCATTCCCGAACCAAATTCCCGGGATTGTGTGAACAGAAAAATGCTTAGTTTAACGGGAATTCCGGGACGGGAAATCCCTAATTCTTTTTTGTAATAAAAAAATAAATTGAATTAATACCAACTAAATTCGTAATAATATCAATTATAAATTTAATTAAGAATTTTTCAAAATTTCAATTAGCATTTTAATTATATCAATTAAAAAGTTTAATTGAAATTTTTAAAAAATTTAGCAAAAAAATAAAAATTTGGAAACAACATTAGGGATATGGTATTTTAATATCTTACAAGATATATTATTGAATTCTGCTCTCTTAAATTTCCATTCAAGTAACTTTTAAGTAAATAGGTTATGTGAATTATAAGCATTACAAAACTGTATTCAAACATTTTAAATTTAGTTCGCATTTTTAGTTAACAAAATGCAAAATGATAAAAAAAGGTAATTTTTTAACTTTTTATCTATGAGTGTAATATGGCAGTTTGTGTAGAATTCCTCATATGCAATAATGAATGTCTGCATGAAGATTTGTTTGTGAATTATGTATAAAAATGTGCATCTTGTGTGTACTCATACTTGTCTACTTTTGGTTGCACATCGACAAATACACTTGCGTGAAATCTCTGTTTCTGTTTTCTTCTATTTTTAAAATGTTGCACACTAACAAGGGAAGTACTCCAAACTAATAATAAATTGCAAACACATTGTAATTTTTGTTTAGGAGTAATGCTATGTTTCCACTTACGTGTTTTGAGCAAAACATGTGGTTTGGTAAAAAAAATGTATGGAAAAACATGTACAACACATGTATTATTTCAAAACGCGTCCAAAACACGTTCAGTGGAAACATATAAAATTTGTAATGAAGAAAGATTTATGTACGAAGTATAAAACCATGATAATGCACATGACCTGGCAACCCTATTAGAAAAAGTGGCAAACAGAATACTCGAGGAAACATACAAAAATCAAGGATGGCAACCGAAATGAATACCGGTTACAGGTTTCGCACCGGTGTTCTTTATTTCGCTTACGATTAAGGTTTTTTAATAAATAACGGTTACGGTATTTCAATTAAATACGAGTTTAGATTTCAATCAGCATTTTAGCCGTTACGATATTTTAGCGGTAAATGTATCAATCAGAGCAAAAATTCTTTAGCACTACGATAACAAAAAAGTCTGTCAAAAATAACGACTCTAAAAATATGTTAATCTCTGGGCTCGATTTCACAACCCTAATCTCCGAAATGGCTTAAGATTTTATCAAATCCGTCGAATTATGCTAGGTGCCATTCCTTTGCAAATGCGGGGAATGGATTTAAACCATACTTCATTCCTTTGGGAAACAAAGTAAATTGAATTTTATTGTGTAAATATTTCAATGAAAACAAAAACTAAAAATAAAATTCTATGAATTCTCTAAAGAGTTTTATATTTTGTTTATCTGGAAATGATTAAATTAATGTTTTGATGCTGAATTTAAAAAAAAATTAAAAATACAACCGAAATACAACTTGCAATTAATTAAAATATTGGAACGTAATGGAATGGAACATACTATAAATATGATATTCACGATCCTTAATTTTTCGAACAATTATGTTTACATTTATGATATTTTCCCCAATTTTTGACAACAATACAATATTTGTGTTTTTTTTTTAATAACTAACAAAATGTAACTGTTTACTGCAAAAATACTATTCTGGTAGTTGTTCATAAAATTTCTAAAATTTAGGTCACATTAATTCAGCAGACTGTGATCTCATCTTCATTGAAACTTCTGCTGTTGCAAATTCAGGTACTATTTTCTGTTGTCGCAGCTGAATTTTCAACTATTTGTATGGGCTTTTTTTTATCAGTGTACCCAAACAACTGACATGTAGTAACTGTTAAACTTTTGTTTGTTTTTTGAAAACATTTATGACTACTTTTTTAATTTAAATTCAATATTTCAATAAGATTCTTTATTCCTTTTCGGAATAATATTTAAAAAATAAATTTTGTGAAATCCTACAGGACTAAATGGAAATGAAACGCTGTACAACTGAGATTTAAGGAAATCGACATACACCCCTATTACGGCTTTTAAATCAGAGCGAAAGTGAAAATGTTAGAATATTTCGGTGTTCTTGCGATTAAATCAGAACGTTTTTTATTCGTTTTAATTCGTGTAAAAAAGCCTGGTCGAAAGTAAAACGAATGCCCTTTTTTTTCTAATAAATTACAACTTAGGGTCAAAAATGGTGCTTAATATTAAAAATTTAGAACTTTTTTTTTACTTATTTCTGATTTTATTGTATTTTTGGTTGTATTGTTTATACTCTTAAAAACTGTTTTAAAAAAACATTTTTTTGTTTTGATATTCTAGAAAACACTCAAACAAATTGACAACAATGTTAGAAGCATTTCTTTAAAGCATTTTACTTTCCATATGTTTTTTATTTTCCATAAAATCATGTTTTTGGCACTTCGTTAATAATTTCAAAAAAATTCGAGTTTTCAGAAGCTTTTAGGATTTGAGACCACCAAATTTCAATTTCGTGTGATTTCACAAATTCGTTCTAATTGCAAAACGTTCTAAAGTAGGCCAATGGGCGATAAACATGGTAAAAACTGTATTTTTTGTCTTTTTCTGTTTCAATTCCATTGTGACCCATACCTTGTTAAAAAGCGACACAGAAGGGAAGGAAACATGGCAGTAAAATAACAACAACAATTAAGTTCATAATTATAGTAAACTGTTATCTTCTTGCTTCATAAAAAAGGCAGGAGCACTTTTTTTTCATACTGCTTGAACAAAATATTTGCCTCAAAAAAAAGATATAAAAATAATATCCAATTTTATCCACTGAAATAAGTGTAAATTTATATGCATCTCAGTTATTTCTACAAAGAAACACAATTTAAAATATTTATTATGGATAACTGATGATAAGCCCCCTTTTCCTTTTATACTGATTTATTTATAAAGAAGTACCTACTCAAATTTCAAATTATAGAACTTTTTCTATGTCACGTACTTGTAATGGAAACCACCTTAAAATATAATTTAAAGATCTAAAACCATTTTAGAAATTCAATACAGCAAAAATGTTCAAAAAGAAGTACAAACTACTCAACCTTTTTACTAACTAAAAAATTAGAACCCAACAAATCCAAAGCTATCGATGAAAACTTTACCCTCTGTTTTACTTTAGTAAACAAATACTTTTTGCTATTTTTATTTTTGGGTAATTTTTAACGTCCTTGTTTTTGGTTGGATGAAGCGTACAAATGGTAAAGTGAAAGTTTACATAAAATAAATGATGTTAAGTAAAGAACTTTTGATCTTAAAATAAGAATTTCGATAGCTAAATTTGCCAAGCGTAAAGCAAAATATAAAAAACCAATGAAAAAGGGTTAAAATCAATTTGCTGTGGAGGATTTTTAAACATCCACCAACCGAAAAGTTTGTATATATTTTCACTGTTTATCAAAAAGAAATCAAATAGTAATACGATTAATATTAATTGGATTTACAAGCAACTTTTACATAAAAAAAGTGGTATAGATTTTTGTTCTAAGTAAATAAATAATGAAAAACTTTAATTTTTTTTTTAAAAATAACATTCTGTAATCAAATACTAAAAAATGAAGTAATTAATCATGTGTTTTTGGTATAAAAAACAAAAAAAAAAAAGAAACCCCGAAAAATATTTCAACTCCACATTTCTTCATTAAGTGTTAGACATAAAATGCCAATAGCACGCTAATTAACAACTTTATTTTAGCTCAACCAAAACTTTTAAAGCATGTTTTAGTACCATTCTAGTCAAACAAGTTACAAAAGGGAACAACAAAAAAAAATGCATGGTTGGCAAACACTAACCCTAAAATACTGATAACATTTCCATATCGTTTCAAGAAACTAATTTGAACCTTAAAATAACACTAACGAAAGAACTTAAAATACCGATAACCTTAAAATTTGCTAACGAAATAACTTAAAATACGGTTAACAATAAAATATCCTAACGACATAATTCTAAAATATCGATAATCTTAAAATATACTAACGAAAAACATATTTTTTTTTTCTCAAAAACATCATTAGTTTAAAATTATCATAAAAAAGTTCAAAAAGATAAATTTTTTTAATCATAAACATTAGGGTTATAACTTTTTGCATTTTGTTATAAATAAAATAAATTCCACCATTCTACCACACACACACACGTACACGTGCACGTGCACGTACACATCATATTATTTTATTTTAAATAAATATTTAAATAAAATAGGCTTTTAGAAATTTGTTTTGTGCGGTAGATTTTTCTTCCTAATTGACTTAAAAAGGCGTCATTTATTAACTATCAGCACAATATTGTCCATAAGCTGGTATCCTGTAATTTTTTCACAACAAAAAAGTTATAGCCCTAATACACATCGTTCATTCCATGAAAAAGCATTGAAAAATTCACATTTTTTGACTTCAAGTTATCCGACTATCTTTATATTGGCCTCGTGTCATCCGACTTTCTTCAGGAACACTGTGGATCAAAATAGAGATTCGCGTTTTTAGACTTTTAAAATTTAAAAAGCTCGCGATTTTATTCACGTTTTTAATTTTGAAAAAAAAAATTTAAAACAACACTCAATTGTTAGTCATTTTTTGAACATTAAAAAACAAATGACAATGTTAGTTGAATTTACTGAAATGTAAGTCGTCCTTTTTTCAAGTGAAATTTCATTTGTTTTTAACAACATTTGCAGTGGTCTTTACATACATAGTATTCTAAGTGTAGTAAACTAATTTTTGAAGTAGCCAGCAGTACCTCGTTTCTGTAACTAATGCGATAAGTTTTCGCCTCGAGAAATACATGATCACCCTGCTTTTCACAGGGTAAGTTAAGATATGATAAAGTTGACTACAGTTTAAGAGCAACATTTTTCACATCTTTTAACTTTTTAAAATTGTGAACAAATGGATTTTAGTAAAATACATTATTAGAAAAAGAAATACCGTGAATATGATTTGATTAGCTATTTTTGTTAACTATGGACTCTATTGTCTGTGACTCACCCTATGTAAAGCAGAGCTGGGTTGTATTTTACATGTTTGTGTGAAACTTGTGAAAGTTACAGAAACGGGGTGCAGTTTCTAAACTGGCTACTTCAAAAATTAAAAAAGGTCCTGAAAACTGCGATTTTCTGCTTTTACATTATGCAATCCAACAATAAAATATTCTTTCTAAAAATGAATTTTAACTGTTGTCGCAATTTTGGAATGCATTTTCCTCTTTTTAAATTTAGGTGTTAAATTTATCTGTAAAATATACAAAAAAAAAAAAAAAAGTAAAATAACGTTAACCCTAAAATAACATACCGGAATAACGTAAAATAACATTAACCATAAAATAACCTAACGAAGGAACTTAAAAAAACCGATAACCTTAAAATAACACAACATAAAATATCGTTAACCTTAAAATACGCTAACGAAATATTCACAAAATACCGTTATCCAATACCGATAATAGAATGATACGATTGCCAACCCATTAACATGGGTTTTTTTTCGTACATTTTCTTTTTTGTTTTTGTTTTAATACTTGTCGAAACTTTTATAATAAAGTTTTGCGGCTAAGAAAAAGTTTTACAATTCTGTCGTATAGAAAATGTTTATTTCTTCTCCTTTAACTCTTTCTACGGGTTGCTCTGGGATGATAAAGTTGGTACTATAGTACTTTTAGAACCCCAAAAGTACTATGGTACTAAAAAAATTCCAAATAAAAATTTATAATTTTAAAAACGTCGTTAACGGAAAAAAACATTAATATAGTGTAATGTGCCCTAATGTGGCCATATACCTGGTATTTTGGCTATATATAAGAAACTAAGTGAAATATTTCAAATCCAAATACATCAGCTGGTAGGCCAACTCCTTGGGCATTTTTCGGCTATAGATCATTTTTTTGTGTGGCAACTAATTTAAAAAAGCTACATAACATATATTCATATATTTAGTTAGAATATTTTTCTACCTCAAGTCCAAAATCTAATATTTTTTTTTTTTATTTTAGTTAATGTACTTATAATTAATATAATTACATTACTCCCATTGGAGCTTCTAGCAACAACAAACAAATTTTTTTTTTTTTTTTTCTTTTTTTCTTTTCTTTACAGGAATTTAAGAACTATCTCTATAAGGTCTGAACAAAATTTCTAAAACTTATTCTATCTTGGGCAAGGTTTCTTAGCCGAGGCCATGTCATCCCTTTGCTTCTGAATTCGTTTTCAACTGATCTTCGCCAAGTGATTTTTGGGCGACCTCTGTTTCTTGATCCTTGCGGGTTCCATTGAAAGCAGACCTTAGCGATATCAGCATTTTCTTTTCCAAAAGTTTGATAATATTCATGATAGACAATACGATTGTTTCACAAATACCCTAATCCCTAATCTTCAGTTGTCCCCAATAAGAAAACGATGATTGGCTTAACTTAAACCGAGACATTACATTCAGCCGTCAAAATCTACACTATAGCTGCAGTTAAATTTGCCATCGAAATCCAGTTTAAACTAGATTTTCATCATATGGTTAGTGTTTAAACTGGCTGATTTCGTAAACCTAATCATAAAATCAAAACATTTTGAAGGGGAACAATTTTTACATGTCAATTACTTTGTATATCATTATCAACTGAAGATTTGGGTAATGCCTATGAAACATTTGTATTGTCTATCATGAAAATGATTAAACTTTTTGAAAGGCAACAAATACAAATTTAATATCACAATATCATATAAGATTTTGGACTTGAGGTAGATCAAAATTCTAACTAAATATATGAAAGTTATATAACTATTTTCAAAACAACTCAAAAGGTCGAAATAAGGGAACATTTACCCTAAAGTATACCTATATCTCTCTAAAAGTATTAAAATTGTTAGAAAACTAAGTAAAATCGACAAAAACTTCTTAATATTTTAAATTTGTTTATTAAAAGTCCGACTTGGAAATTTTTTTAAATATTGTTTGTTATTCACTTTTTACATTTCCGAAAAATTGCACTTTATATTGCGTTTTTTTTAAACTACACAATAAAATATGTGCATTTCAATGTGCATTCAAATCAAAACTTTTTTAAAATAGTGATAGCGGAAATTAAACTCGATGCCAGTTTTGACACTTTAGGGAACAGGCCACAATTGGGAAAATTCCCTTACATATACCAAAAAATATTTAAAATTAAGTAAATTTAAGCGAAAGTCTTATGATTTGTTTAACATGCTTACCACGCTTTTGACGAAATAAATATATAACTTTTTGTAAATTTAATAAAAGTAACGGCATCGTGCCGAAAAAGTATCATCAATCGAACCATAAAACCTTTTCGAATATAGAAAACGACTGCTCTACGTCGAAGTTTGTGATCGGTGTATTTTGATGTCTATTGATTTTCTGAGTATATATCACATCTGTCTTCCGTTTGGAATTTTTGTAGGAAATACTAATTTTTATTTTAATGAAATTTTTTTATAATATTTTTTTTTAAAACAGTAGTTTTTACTAATTTGTATAGTTGTTTAAAATTTTTATAGTAAAAACTGACATTGTTAGTTGTTTTTACTACATTTGTTAGTTGTTTTACAACAGTTAAAAACAACTACATTTTTGGTTATTTTAACGGTTATTATTAGGGCTCGGAAGCTCATGTAAATATATGTTTGTTGTTGTAAGCTGGAGAGTAAAAAATTACATTGTTAGTTGTTTTTACTACATTTGTTAGTTGTTTTGCAACAGTTAAAAATAACTACATTTTTGGCTATTTTAACGGTTATTATTAGGGCTCGGAATTTCATGTAAATATATGTTTGTTGTTGTAAGCTGGAGAACACAGTAAACCAAATATTTTTGTCCAAAAAGTACTATTTTTTCAGCTGGTTGGTACTATTTTGAAAATTGCATTTATTATCCCTAGGGTTGCTCATTTATAAATAGTGTATTTTAGCAGAAAAATAAGACGAAGAAGAAAACAGAACTGCAGGATTTCAAAGTTTAGCTTTACAAGATTTTATTATTTGTTTTTTTTTTGTTAGAATTAAAATATTAAAGAGCGTTAATGAATGTCCAAGGTTGTAATTTATAATTAAAAATTACAAAAAAGAATAATACATTTATTAAAAAAAAATATATATTTTAAACTTTTTTTTTTTTAATTCTTTTTAATAAACTAATTTGTAAGACAAGCGCGAAAGTAGCAAATAAGTTTTTCTTAATAACAACAGGGTGGTTCGTGTAAGCAACGTTTTTTTTTTTATCAAACACTAATTAAAGGGTTTAGAAAATATTTAAGCACAAGATTTTTAAAAACTTTTAAATCTTAAATTTCTATTCTTCTTAACATTCTTTTGTTGTTATTAATGTTAAGTTGTTTTTTTTTTTTCAAATCTTTGTTGCAAGCTTTTCTTCATGTTCTTCTTAACAAAAAAATTTACATATGCTCCTTTATATTGTTGTCTTGTTTATTGTATAAAAGATTAACAATTTCCTGAGTAGTTTCTAAACAATATTCTTTTCCAGTTGTTTTTATTTTTTGTTTTAGTTGCTCCTAAGTATGAAATCTTTCTAAAAAAAACGCTAACAAAAGAAAATAGCTCACATGCTGTTAGTTAAGTATGCAGTTGTTGCTGTAGTATTTCTTTTTGCTGTTTTTGCCGTTTTTCAGTTTTGATATCTTTCCGGTTATATTGTATCTATTGTTATTTCTGGCATTGTTTACAGGAATGTAAAGTGTTGTCATCAACATGTGCGTAGACACTATTTATGCAAAATTGTTCTCCTATTTTTTTTTTCCAATGAAAGAAAGAAATGTTATAAAGTTGAATGACATTTTTCCAAACATAGAACTCCAGGAATATATAAGAGTTTAAGTGGACATTTTGCAGCAAAAACAAAACAAAACAAACAGAAAAGTTAATTACAAATCAACCCGTGATGGTTCTTTGTAAATATGCAATTGTCTCGTAGGAAAAAGACAGCTTAAGCAGTTTTTAAAGAAGAAGATTTATTTAAACTTGTTTAGGCTTTAAAATAGGAGAAAAATCTATTTGAGTTGGGCACAGTTTTTAGGGTTTTTTTTTTAATATTTTGACTAAAATGTTTCGCTTAAGAAGCAGCTCGTAATGAAACACCATGTTGAAATTCTAAGTATTTTGAAAAAGGAGTAGCATTGAGGATAAAATTGGTAACTGTGGAGAAATAAAAACAAATTTTTCGATATTGTGGCAGTCTGGTATATTCTGTTGAGTTTTTAAATAAAAATATTTTCTTTTTCTACCTGCAAATCAGCTTTAAAAAAATATTTCGAAAAACTAGTCGGCTTAACTCTGGAAGAATTCCATATGGTCGATATTCAAAAATATTTTTTTTTTGCTTAAAATAAATCGTAAAAGTATAAAATATTGATTTTTGATTTATTTTCGCAAAAATTTTTTCCGCGAAAATTATTTTGTAAAAGATTTTTGTTTAAGCAAAACTAATTTTCTTAAATTATAGTGAGGTAAGTTTCTAAAAATAGAACTGTTGTGTTGTTGGAGTTGTACTTCTGTATGCAAGAACAAAAACACTGTGTATTGAATAAAACTAGTTTTAATCACAACAAAACTCGACCTGACGATAGCTCAGAGGGCTAAAGCGCTCTGTCTAACGTGTAGTGCGAGTGCATAAGAAATCAGTTTATCTATACCACGGTCAGTGATTGCACAGAAAACTTCATATAGACGCAATCGAACAAATAAAAACATAAAAAATATTACATTATTCAAAAAAAAAAATAAAAATTCAAAAAACAGTGTCACTGACGAATGTTCAATACCAGAAACTGCGCAGTCTGATTCAAAAAAATTGAAAATTTGCAATGTAGTTATGATTTTTAGAAAATACACTCATTCTTCTCTACCACGCCTTTCACAATTAAATTAAATGAAATTGCATATTAGTTATAGTATTAATTGCAATTGTCTAAAAAAGACGTTAAAAGAGATATTTTTTGTTGCAACATTGAACACTTGTGTAGCAAAAAAAAAAAATTAAGTACATAATTTGATTCTCAAAAAATTTTTTCAGTTTGCCGAAAATTGGCAATTTTACTTCGTTCATTTGCATTTTTTAACTAGTTCGTTCTTTTAGTTCACATGTGTGTTCGACATTTTTTTTTTAATTATTTATATCGTATATTGGTCAATTGTTTGTTTAATAAACTTTCTGGTTCATAAATTTGATACAAAAAATTATTAAATTTTGTTAAAATATTTTTTTTTTGTAAAAAAAAAATACTTTTTTTGGAATTCCCTTTTAATTTTTTTATATTTTTTTTTAGAAATATGCTTTCACTACCAAAAATACTCACCAAATTTTCTGAAAATCATATACCATCGAAAAATTAGTCTTTGAAATAGAATGTAAATGATAATATAGTTAATTTTATTTATAAAAAATTTGTCAAGTTTTTGTGAGAAAAATTTACATATGAACTTGTATAATTTATACAAATAAACTTAGTGATATTTTTACCAATTTATTTTGCAAATATTTTTTATGCAAGACTAAAGGCTAGCCAAAAGGAGCCAATTTTAATTGTATAACTTAAGCAAAAACTTTTAAAAATTCATAAATTTTTTGGCTGAAAAATTAAAAATTTTTTTAAATTAATACAAAAAATTTTCGAAATTTTTACTAACTGATTGACAAACATTTGCATATGGCGTTTCTATTTAAATTGACTACATAAAGTTTAGAATTTAAAATTTATTAAATTCTAAACTTTATGAAAAACAATATTTCTTTTATGATTATTCATGATCTATCATGGTGACAGGAAGTAAAGCGGAAATATGCAAACAATTTTATTTAATAGAAAAATATACATAAATTATGAAAAAAATCCATGTAACTGTTCTACTTTGTTTTCTTTTCTTTACTTAACTTGTTTGTTTGCTCCTCTACTTCCACCTCCTAAATTTTGTGATTTATATCAAATTTCCGTTTTAAATTAATAATAAACTACTACTACGTTTTGTAGGATTTTTACCAACGGATGTTTTAAAAGGAAAACACCACCATAACGCATGACTGTCATATATTACGCGCTGTTATAGATTTTGAAATCAAAAGGACATTGTTTAAATATTTTGTATAAGGAAATCTAACAACATGTAATGAAAAAGCTGTCTAAAACTTTACACATATTCAAAGCGAAATCCAAAATAATTCAAGCAAGACATGATCTCCATATACGAACGCAGTGTAGACATAACCCAGCAATATTTTTTGTTTTAAATACGTACAAGATATATTACGATGCCATGATTTATAAAACAATCATTTTTATTTCAAATAACCTGGGGTATTTCTATAATCAAATTAAAAATGACGTTAAAGAATAATTTAAATTTTATTTAATTCAAACCATTACACGGTGCTACAAAAAAACAAAAAATTGCAAACATTTTTCAATTGACCTAGTGTAGATTGTAAGTCTAGATTAGTGTATTACAAAATCGGGTTGAGAGGTTTCAATATACCCTCAAATTTTCGAGATAACGGTAAAAGAGATTTTTTTGCGACTGGTTGAAAATATTTTATAAAAAAAGATTTAAATATATTGAAAAAAATCTCCTTTAATTTATTTTTTATATTTTTTACACAAAAAGCAAAACACCCTGAAAATTTCAGAATGGAATCTCTACTACTTTTTGAGATATGTAGATGTATGTACACAGATAAAACTAAAAACGGGTTTCAATTAAATATTTTATTGAATCAATTAATATTTTAATTGATTTTGCACCTACCACTGAAATGATAGTATTAACTTAAAAAAATTGCATACAGTTTATTAAAACTCTTTCAATTAAAATAATAATAATATCAATTAAAAGAGTTATTGTTTTTCTTTACAACCTCAATTCAAAAGTTTAGTTAAATTGATTAAAACTTTGATTGAAACTTGAGAAGAAAACAATGGTAGTTTTAATTGAAAACTCGTATTTTTTTATTTTTGTTACATGCCCCCCATTAAATAAAAAAGAAATGTAGGTTTTTTTAAATTAAATTGACATTTTATTTATAATAAAATTAAAGCTTTTTAATATAAAAATGTATTATAAGAAAACAAATAAAAGTAAAGACAACATTTTTGTTTTGCTTGTCTTGTCTTGAACTTTTTCTTGTAATTCAATTGCTTTCTTAAAAAAATCACACACAACTTTAAAATGATAGTTTAATGACACTTATACTTATTGAAAATTTAATTATTTACAAAAATAATAGTTTAATTGTCCTTTTCCGATAAGGTTTATTTAAATCCACATGTGCACTTTTATTACCACAGATAAAACATGAAACTAAATTAAGTTTTCGTGCGTACACGAATATCTCAACAAAAAGAGTGTTGCAAACTCTAGTGAAATAACTACGATTTTGCGTGTATTTGAAATCGGTAAACTATTCAACTTATTAAAAGTTAATCATTTGCGATTTTTTTTTCATTTTATTTACAAATTAAATAATATAATGATATAATTAAACCTTTGTTTGATTATTTAATCTAAATAAAATAAAAAAAAATAGTTTGCCAAATTTTTAAAAATTTTGTTTACATGTTGTTAACACTGTATGGATATATTAGAAAATTCAATCAATTATTTAATTGAATGAATTAAAAAAAATTGTTTAAATTGCCATTGATATTCAAACAATCGATTAACTAGATATTTTTGGCCCATAATTTTTTCTGTGTCCTCTTAAAAAGCCCTAAAAAGTGTTTAAGAATCTGTGAGTTTTTATTTAGCAGATGGATCTAAGAATCAGATTGTGTTTCTCAGAATCGGAAAAGATTTATTAGAATCGTGTGCTTTTTAGAGATTTTTAAACTATCTTTAAATTAACTGGCGACCGGTAAAAGGATTTATAAATTAAAACCACCTCTTACATAGAAATTTTTAAAATTTATTTTTAAAATGAATGAATTAAAAAAAATTGTTTAAATTGCCATTGCTATTCAAACAATCGATTAATTAGATATTTTTGGTCTATAATTTTTTCTGTGTATAATATGTGGTATGTTATCAGAATGTAATCGATTTTTCTAAAAAAATTTAAAAAAAAACACTATCCAGACACATACTATGCATTTTTTGAGCTATTTCAAAAAGTAGTAGAGATTCCACTTTGAAATTTTCAGAGTGTTTAGAACACATGTTTAGCTATTTATATAAAAAATATAAACAAAAATTTTAAGGGAATTTTTTTCAAAAAATAATTTTGATATTTTATCATTTGTTTTTATTTCTTTATACAATTTTTGAATATCTTTACAACATCTTTTGCAACAAAAGTTATGGCTTTTGAATGATGCCCTTATCTCTAATTTTGCAATATTTCAACGCTTCAAAGTTTCCACAGTTTTCAAAATAAAAATCGTCGTTTTAAAAATAAGTTTTTTCAAAATCTGAGACTATCGAAAAATATAAACAAAAATTTAAAGTGAATTTTTTTCAAAAAATAGTTTTGATTTTTTATAATTTGTTTTTATTTCTTTATAAAATTTCTGAATATCTTTTACAACAAAATTTATGGCTTTTGAATTATGTCCTTATCCCTAATTTTGCAATATTTCAACGTTTCAGTGTTTCCACAGATTTCAAAATAAAATTCATCGTTTTAAAAATAATTTTTTTCAAAAACTGAGACTGTCGAAAAATTAGTCGTTGAAATAAAATGGAAATGCTCTATTGTTTAATTAATAATATTAAGAACGGGTTTACAAAATATTTCGCTGGGTTTACTATACAACAATGAAATTGTAAACCTTAAGGGGTTTTTTGTTCAAGTTAAAATACCGTATGGCTAGGTAATGTAAGTTCAGTTAAATGAGAGGAAAGGTAATATGTCAACTGTGAAAATAGATGGATTTTAGGGTAATTTGTCTATAGCACTCATGCATGCTAATTAAATTAAAACAAAGCTTTACAATTTTGTATAGAATTTCTTAATAAATATAACTAAGACACGTTTGAGTTTTGCTATGAGGGAGGTAAAACTTTCATGACAGTTGCTTAAGAAAAATTGTTGACTGTCATCACTTTGAATTGATATATTATTTGTGAGTGAAGAAAAAAATATCTAGATTTTTGTAATCCATCAAATTTTTAAAATACTTACGAAAATGTTAGCACGCACTTTAAAAAAATTTAAATTTTTTACAGCATTTTATCGTCTTTAGAAAAGGAAATTACCGTTATTACTTTTTGTTTATTTTCTTGTTTTAATTTTTTCTCTTCTAAGACAGACACTTTAGTGTGTAAAGCGAAAAAAAATATAAAGATGAACTTTTTGTTTAAGAAAATTAAAACATAAGATTGTCTAACCAGCATTTATACAATTTCTTGTTGAGGTAACAACAGGTGGTAGTTTAATTTTATGTTGGTTGTATTTAAAATCACCGGCATATTCACACTTTTTTGTTGTTGTAAAAGAAATTAAAAGAAAGAACAAGTTTTCTTTTTAAGCTTCATAAAAAACAAAAGAAACTAATAAAACCGCTAACAGCTAACCAGAAACACAGTAAAAGAGGATAAAGTAGGTAAACATAATACCATGTATTAAAAAATGCACAGAAAAAAAGGTAGTTTAACTACGGAATATAATTTAAAAATTTTCTTAATTCTTTTTTAAGAACCGTTTTACATTCAGTTCTAGTGAACTAAAGGTTAACTTTATTTTGCTACTTTCTACTTTTTTTTTGAGTGTATGTTTCTACTCTACAAGTTGTTTGTTTTAAACACAAATAATATGCTTTTATGTTCATGTTTTATGTTTAAAGTGTATCTTTTGCATAAAAATATAAACTTTACACAACAGGAAACGGATATTGTAAAAAATCGACAAGAAGAAAAACTAAGCGAGAATAAGAAAAAAAAAAATAAACACCATGAACTTATGGAAATGATATTAATTAATTTGGAAATATAAAAATTTTGTGTGAAGAGTCGAAAGCAGGTGAAATGAACAATATGTTTTGGTAATGCATCCCGAGATTTCTCGTAAAATTTAACTTTTTATAGTTTTCGACATTTTTTTTTTCGGGAATCCCGAGGATATTAAGAATTTATAATAAAAAAGTTATTTTATTTTCACATTGATCAATTTGTACAGATCAATTTGTACAGATTTTGAATGCGTACAATTGCTAATTAATAAAAATTAGTTCGCAATTACTTTGCAGAAAAAACTGCTAAAACTAGCAGTAAATTAATAAGTTAAAAAAAAAAGCAAAACAAAATCTGTTAAATCTATAAAATCTTAGTTATAGTTGAGCTAAATTTTAGTTAATTGGGAGTAACAAATTAATCTGCTAAGAGCATCAAAAAGATTTGCTAAATATTAGTTGGAAAAAAACAGAACTGTGAAATTTCTAGAGTTTTTTTAGATTTATTTTTATACGAATAAATATCTGCCCTTCTGAAATCAGCAGACTGCTAGCAAATATTTCTGTTGATTTAAGAAAATTATACTGTTATTTGCATTTAACTTAGTTAAAGGTAAATACACAGAGAGAATTTTAATGAACGAAAAATAACCAAAATTTTTATTAAACTAATGAAACTGTTTTTATAAAGGCACTACAAATTTCCGTAGAGAATTCTCCCAGAGAAAGTGTAATAAATTTAATCAATAAAATTCTACTTTGTGCGCCCCGGTAGGCTAGTTGGTAGCGTGCTGGCTTATCTGTGTGGGGGTCGTGGGTTCGATTCCCACCAGAGGCACTGGTCTGTTTTCGCTACAACGCGCCGAAGTCCATAGTAGCTAGTGCTCGGTTAGGGTAATAGTATATAATTTGTAAATATATGATTATTAATTAATAAACAAAAAAAAAAAAAATTCTACTTGAAAATAACTAATATGTTGTAAATTTAACAGTTTTAATTTTGCTGTTCTTATCTTACTAATATTTGGCAAAAAGATATCTGCTAAGCATATTTTTCTGAAAGGTCATTTTGAAAAAAATTCAAATAAATTTTTTTTCTCGCTATGTTTACAGACCTATTACTATGAGTGTAAGCCCTGTTTTTATAAAGCTAACGAAATAATTCTTCCAGAGGAATATGTAATTTTTTATTTTTGTAAATATAGTTTTGGAAAGTTTCAGACAAATCGAAATTGATCTTTGACTTCCGCTTTTTATTTACAAATCTAAAGCTTTCGAAAAATTTGCGGTCTCCCCACGAGTATAAGGGATAAAATTCGAATTTTTTACCTAAAATTGGTGTGTCCCAAAAACTTGTACCAAAATAAGGTTTTTTCAATGTTTAAACGTTGACCAATTGACGTTCTTCAAACGAGAACAATAATTCTTCCAGAGGAATATGTAATTTTTTATTATTGTAAATATAGTTTTGGAAAGTTTCAGACAAATCGAAATTGATCTTTGACTTCCGCTTTTCATTTACAAATCTAAAGCTTTCAAAAAATTTGCGGTCTCCCCACGAGTATAAGGGATAAAATTCGAATTTTTTACCGAAAATTGGTGTGACCCAAAAACTTGTACCAAAATAAGGTTTTTTCAGTGTTTAAACGTTGACCAGTTGACGTTCTTCAAAGGAAAACAATTTTTTTCAAAATTAAAACTAGTTTGTGATCTTAACTCTAATCTAGCCAAATAATCAAGATTAAATAAAAAGTGTATACACAATTATTATGATTTTTTTAAAATTTTTATTTTGTGTTTTTTTTTTATATGATTACTGTTTTTGTAGTGATATAATTTTATTCTTTATTTCGATTGCAATATTGAAATTAATTACGGCTATCAATTTAAATCGGTATTTTAGTGGTTTCGTGTTTTTAGCGGTTATGGTACCCATCCTTGGTTTTTTAAAAATCTTATTAGTAAAATTCCGATACTATGATTTTTAAATCATGTTATTAAACACTAAAATTTTTTAATTCTGTTTGCATTTGAACTTTTTCAGAAAAAACTGCTGAAATTAATCGATTTTCTCTTCAAATATTAGTAAGATAAGAACAGCAAAAATAAAACTGTAAATATGTCATATTTTAGCTATACTTAAGTTGAATTTTAGTTAATTGAAAATAGCAAATTTTTGTTCAATATATTGTATATTAAATAAAAAAAGCTTATTTTTTTTTGTGAATTGTTCATTTCGCGATTTTTTTTCGTTTGTTTTTAAGATTTTTTTCGCTTAACTTTTTTTTTCTTGAATTTGATTAAAAAAATGCTTTTTTGTTTTGCAATGAATTAAAATTTAGGCATATTCACAAAGCAATTGTAATTTTTATAGTTTTATTAGTTTTTTGTTATACCAAACAATATTTGTTTGACATTTTAATTGTGTGAATATAATTAATTTGTTTGTTAGTGTGACACAATTTTAATTGAATAAAAGACAACAAGAAAAATCAAATTTTTCTGTGTAAAAAAACTTTTTACTTTAATTATTTCTCTAACTCCCAAATACTAATTATTTTTAAATATATTTAAAATTTGTTATCTTTGAACATTCATACAATCCTTTCTCAATTTCCTTTGCCACAATTTTATTTAATTAATGCAAAAAAAAATTAGTTTTTTTTTTATTGGTCTCTTAAGGAAACCTATACTTACTTTTTCATTTTGCCATTGTTTTCCAAAAGTCAAAATGAAAGAAGACATACAAATACAATTGTTACAGATTTTATTTCTTCTATTTTTTTGAAAAGGAAAAAAGCTAGAATTTAAGTAGAATTTAGTGAAATATACTATAAAAAAGAAAAACTAGAGAAATATAAAGTAATTGTACAAGTAGTAAGTAACAAATACATGCAAATTTTACCCAAAGCAGTGATTTGTTTCCGTTTCCGTTAAAAATTACTATTATGTATATTATTTAGTTTTCTTGTATGAGAGTGGGAGAAATTTTTTTTGCTTAAGTTAAAAATGCTTAAAAACTCATATCTATTTATAATAAAAGAAACTCATTACGTTAATTATTTCCTAAAGATATAACATGAAAAAATCAAAGACATTTTTTGCTTTAATGAAAAGTATGTTTTCCTCTTTGGGGCTTATTTCTTTTTTTTTTGAAAAGGGGTTAAGTTTAGAGTTTCAAGTCTTTTGAATTGAATTTTTATTTTAAAAATTAAAGAAGTATTTTGTGTTTGTTTTTTTGTTCTTAACTAAATGTATTCTGTAACAAGCAATAAAAATTTATGCTATAACACGTTTCTTTTATTTTGTACTGTCATTTTTTTTTATACATTTTATATATTTACAAATAAAATAAAGAAAATATGAAAAATCTAATACAAAAAAAAAAACAGATTCTTTGCAAGCTAGAAAGGAGAGAAAAATAAAAAAAATAAATAAAAGTGGCTTATACAGAATGCATTGTAATGCTTATAATGTATATTTTTTTTTACAGAATATTTTATGAAGTATTGTTAAAAAAATATAAACACTACAACGATCTTTGTGTAAATTTAAACCTCTAATGTGTAAATTTTTTTTTTGCGAATAAACACATTTTCCTTATATTCATTTAATATTAAAGTCTGTTAAAAATTGACAGAATTAGTTATTTAGACCGAATTTTAGATCTCGAATTAATAAACTATTTCTTTTTACTGTTAAATTTTGCAAATATGGTTCATTTTTGGCTACCAGTTGTATTTTAGTGTTAAATTTGTATAAAAAAAAAATAGCAACAGTAAAAAATATGTACTATATCGTCTAAGAAATGCCACCAACGCCAATATGTCTGCTACATAGACACAAAATGATAATAAAATAAAAATGTGTTAAAAACGTGTACAATATACAAAAAATATACACTCATAAAAAGAAACCTGTAAAATAACAGAAAAAGCTACTAAAAATTAGTCAAAAATAACGTTGCAGGAAAAACTGCTAAAATTAGCAGATTTTTTTTTTTTGCTAAATATTAATGAAAAAGGAATAGCAAAAATAAAACTGTTAACTTTACAAATTTTTAGTTATATTCGAGTTGAATTTTAGTTAATTGAGAATATTAAATTGCTTTGCAAAAACTAGCAAAAACTTTTACTAAATATTTGTAGGCTAAAGACAGCAAACAAAAACTGTAATATTAACAATATTTTTACTATATTTAGCTTACATTTAGTAGAATGTAAATTGCAGTATATTTTGCTGGAATCAACAGAAGTTTTTGATAAAAAACAGAAGGGCATATTTTTATTCGCATTAAAAAAATTGAAAAATAACTAAAAACTTTAAAATTTTAAATTTTTTTATGATTTTTTTGTCTACTAATATTTAACAATTTTTTTTCTGATATTAGCAGAGTAATTTATTATTTTCCTTTAATTAAAATTTAACTCAAATATAAATAAATATTTTTAGATTCAACAGATATATTTTTGCTAATCTCATCTTACTAATATTTAGCAAAAAAAAATCTGATAATTTTAGCAGTTTTAACAGTTTTAGCAAGCAAATTTTACTAATTTTTTTCTATCAGTGTACAATTGAAGATGTAAAACAAAAAGGACATAAAACCCAATTTTGATAAATAAAACAAACAAAATAGTTATCCTGGAGACATATCCAAGCCAATAAAATGTATGGCTATGCCATTCAAAGGGAATTAATATTTAAAATTGGTTTTTATGACGTTATTCACATTAAACAGCCCATTTTGTTTTAAAGCATGAAAAAACAACTCATATAATGGCTACAAAGTACAACAACCACAAAAAACCGACTCTAAAGTCAGTACAAGGTAACAACAATTTGGGGCTTGCAAACAAAGGCGTTGAAAGGAAATAAACAATATGTGAAAACATAAGTCTTAGGGGCATAAAAACAATACCCATAATAATAAAAATAAGAAAAGAAAGATTTTTTTTTTTAATGTTATGAAAAAATACATGTAACGGTCTTTTTTTTACTCGAAACTTATTTGAAAACTAACAATTAGGATTTCCTAAATTATCACTTTAACAAAAAAAAATTTAAAACAAAAACCCATTTTATTTATTTCAAAAACATACGTATGAGTTACATTAATTAGCTAAAACATCATCACTCATACTTAGTGAAAGATGTCGTAAAACTATTTTAAAAAAAAGTATTTTTCAATTACATTGAATAATTAATTTATGTACAACTCTAGGCCTATGAATTATTTTAATTAAATATTACTCATACTCACTTGCTTTTAATTTTTTTAGTTTTAACCTTTTGACGACCAATGGTTGATATAAGGTTCTTTTCATATTTATAACCCATACACTGTGGTCCAAATACATTTCTTGGCATCAATTCGAAAAGTATTGGCAGAGCCTTGTTTTTCAATATTACGCATAAAAACAGCCGAACATCGCCCACACTACACTCCCACTAAATATTTACCATTAACAATCATCATTTTTTAATTTGATTGTTTTATTTGATTTATTTTGGTGATATTCAGATTTTTATGGCTTCTTCGAAGTACCCAGTCTGTTTTATCATTACATTTGTACCCAAAACTAACGAATTTCGGCAAAGATATTTGAAAATGGTCCTAAACTAAAATTGCAGTTGTGGGAGTTTGTGATATGATATGTATTATTGATATTTATTATTTGTTCAGGCACTAATTAAACCTCATGAATCAAGTTTTACTATACCGAATATCGAAACGGTTCTAATAGGGGAGCTGTTTTTTCACTTTATGCTCCTTGGCAATTTACAAGAATATCTTTTAACTTTTCTCAATTTGGATTTCACTTTATCCTATTTGACGCCTTTGCCTATCATATAAATACATTTTCACTGAATTATCTTCAGCAGATTTCATTGGGGTGTTAATGGGTTAAACATGGCCCCAAATTTTAATATGGTATGCCAAAATTACGATATCCTTTTTTATAAATTAACCCTTTCGGATATTATAGAGATATTTTCGGACGAGAACCTTACGGAAATACCCAATATTGGCGCGACCTAAAGAAAAACTATGCTTATTTTTCTTGAATATATACAGATTATACTGCAGCATTGCAATGAAGTTTGTTGCCTTTTTTTTTACCAGACTACCCCAATGACTTTTCATGCAAGAATTCGTACCAGCAACAAAACTAAAATGTTGTTTCGAGAAAGAAACATTCCACTTCTTAACTGGCCTGCATGATGCACATAGAAAATCTATAGGGAATATTCGTTCGTAAGGTTTATGCCAATGATATGCAATTTAACACTGTCGAAGAGCTAAAATCCGCCATTGTAACGGAGTGGTCAAATTCGGACTTAAACTTATTACAAAACTTAATCAGTTCTATGCATAAACGATTATTTGAGCTAAAAAAAATTTAATTAACGACTTATTTTTGTTATGAAAATTTTTGAATTGAGTATGAATCTTACACACAGAAAAAAATTTAGCTATTTGCCAACTGAAATTCGGTTACTACGACTCAAATTCGGTTATTACTAATTTGAGAAAGTTGGCACAACTTTATATTTGTTTTCACAACAAAGTTCGGTTAATTGAACAGAATTTTAGTTGCCACACCCAACAATTTCAGAAATCGAATATTAATATCGTTGTTTATAAGTTGTTACCATTAATATGCACTTTTCAATTCGGTTGGCATTTTTTTTCTCTATGTATTATAGTAAATATGATTCTAGTTAAAATAAAATTTTTCGTGTTTAAATTAATATTTCAACATTATAGATGTCATTTCCGCATTTTAAAAATTAGTAGAAAAGTATTTAAAGTAAATAGAAAACAAACTTAGTTGAATTTCAAAGCTGTTTCTATTTAATTTAATGTTGTTTCTACTTGATTTTCAAACGTTTTTTTATGTGTATAGTTTCGAGATTTTGTAAATAGGATATGTAGCCAACAAAACAAACGGTTTAATTTAATTTATTATACAATTTCAAACCAAGCCCATGGGGCCAAATATGGCTTACATACTACTCACTTAAAAAATAAAAATACTGCTAATAGTAAATACATTTAACATAAAATCAAATCTTAGCATAAATTAAAAAAATTTTAAAAACATAAAATAAAATGTATATCGCACTTGATCAACAAGAGGGTATTAACTCAAAATTTTGAAAATATTATTTTTTTCAAGAAATCAACTAACAACATCAATATCTATCTATTGTAAAAATTTCAACGTATTCCGATTACTCTTTCATTTCGAAAACCACTTTTGAGACCATTTTCATGAGAATGTAGTGATTACCTTTATTTCAACAAAAAGGTATTATTTCGAGTTAATACAAAAATTCAAATAGAAATGAATCGTATATTTTCATAAAAAAGGTATTATTTTGATTTGAGCCTTTTTTATGTTAAAAATAATCAAACTGTTTTATTTATATTTGGTTGTATTTTGAGTTGATACTGTTTTGTTGATAACATTTGTTTTATTCTATAAAATTAAATCGATAAAATTTCAAAAAAATGGTATTAACTCAAAAAATTGTTTTTTTTTTTTGCAATGAGTGGTAAAATTTAAAACAAAAACAATGTACATATATTTTCAAATGGAATTTGCTTATTATGATATGTTTGAATTTTTAAATTCTGTTAAAATGTGGCCATAAACAGTTTTTTGACTCTACTGAAAACTTTAAAATTTTGAGTTAATACCCTCTTGTTGATCAAGTGCGATATATTAAAAAGTAAAAAAAAAGAAAATAGACACAAACGTATATGAATACTTCTCATTTATCCATCTTCCAAAGTGTCCCTAGCGAATATAGTTGCGTTCAAATATCATATAAAAACTAACAAATTTAACAAATTTGTGAATAAAAAAAAAAAATAATAAAAAAAATTTAAAACATTGTTATAATAGTAGGCATACTCTTTTAGTTTAGCCTTAAATACATTGACAGAATAGTCAAAATTTCTAAGTAATAAGGGCAACGAGTTCCAAGTTTTTGCTACCCTGTACTGAAAAGATCGTTGAAGATCGTTTATTACCAGTTGTCAAAATTAAAATAACTTTATTATAAAATATAAAATAAAATATTTTATAGAGCTGCAAAGTATAACTTTATAAATATGAAACAGACCTTATTTTCTTCGAAAATATAAAATTTGTTTTATTATAAGTCAATTTATGTTCTAAACATTAGCAGATGTGGTAAAAGGGAAATTAATTTTTTCGCCAATATTTTTTTAACTAAAAATATTATTTGGTTTGTATTTCTTCTAAAATTTCTAAAGTGATTTGTTACAAAAGAAAAAAGTCGTTTTCTTTAGTTACTACGTATGAGTGATATTAATTGTATTAAAAAATACTCATACGCACTGTTAACCCAAAATACAATTTTCGTTTGTTTACGATTTTGTATTGAGAGATATTTTAACATTAATTATCGAATATAATAATCTCTTTCATTCGCATAATTTGTACATCTTACCACACCCCGAAATTAAATTAAATGTCTGGTTTTACGTTTTTTTTATAAATAAAACTTTTGCTTCAAACTGTATGCCTATCAATTAACTCATTCATTAAATATTCGTTACGTATGTATGCATGTTTGTTACACATATTCATTAACTACATGGTATACTATGCAGCCATAAGTGTTTTCCAGGCATAAATCAATAATTAATTGACCGTCGCGACATATTGACTTATCATACTGCTATTAAAACAACAACAACAACAACAACAACAGCAAACACAAATTCTAAATGTAACTTGAATCCAATACGCCTTCATGCCAAATATATTAAATATGACTCTCCCTAAAACAAAAAAAAAAAAACTGTTATAATGCATTTGTTTGAATTTATAACTCCTTCTATACATTCATACTTTCATTTTAGGATATAAAGTACATTGTCCGGTGGTTGTCTATTTAAAACCAGAAAATTTATATGTTTACATAGTGTTATATTTCAAATTGAAAGGCCATTAGTATAATTAGCCTGTCATTCAAAATATTTTATGTGTAAATGTGTATTTTTGTTTGTATTAAATGAATAAACCAATGGATATTTTTAAAATTTCCAAGTAAAACATTAATACAGGAGTGTTGTATTGTTTTCATTAGTTTAGTCGTTTTAATAATAGTGATACTAATGACAGGTATTCATACATTTTAATTTATATTGTTGTTTATGAATTGTATCCCCTTACTGGTATATGAATATTAAATAAATGTTTCCTTTTTAATTGTGAATTAAAAAAAAAAAAAAATATAAATTATAGTTTTTAATTGAGAGGAAATTATTCTGTAACTGATAATAAAAATTAATAAATTAATTGAAACTATTAAAAAATATCTGTTGTTACTACGAGGTAAAAAAATTATTATGAATAATTAATAAAAACTAATAAAAAAAGGAAATATAATGTTTTAATAAAGCTATGATTTATTAATGTAATACTAGTTTATAAACCATTTCTTAATAAAATTGGAAAACAACATAAATTTTAAGAAATTGCTTGTAATTAAAAACGAAATGGTAATGATTTTCACCACGTTGCTAATTTGTTAGCAATACAAAGGGTTATCGCTATAGTGTACACTAGTCTGCTTCTTATTTTTAAAAACGACGAATTTTTGACGGACAACCCTGGGTTACACACAGAGAAAAATTTAGCTATTTGCCAACAGGAATTCTGTTACTACGACTCAATTTCGATTATTGCTAATTTCAGTCGATTGCCACAACTTAACATTAGTTTTTACAACAAAGTTCGGTTAATTTAATTGAATTTTAGTTGCAGCACCAAAAATATTCAGAAATCTAATGTAAATATCGTTGTACTAACTGAATTTATAAGTTGTTACCATTAAAATGCACTTTTCAATTCGGTTGGCACTTTATTTTTCTGTGTGTAGATTAAGATTCATGAAAAAAATTTTTAAAAAATTCCAAAAAAATTTATATTAATTTCATTTTGTATTATATTTAACACCAAATACTCAACAACAAAATATTTAGTTTTTATAAGATTGTTAACCCTTAACCACACTAGGCCAAACAAATATCTAAAATTTCATATTATTTTCACAGCTCCAATAATGAATAACAAATTAAAAAACATTAAAGTTTGCAAACATTAAAATAATTTTTGGCGCTTTTCTTTAAACATATCATGAGAATTAAAAAAAAGCAAATAATACTGAAGGCATCAATCAGTTCACTTAGAGTGTGTACTAGGGCGGGTCGATTTAAAAATCGCTCAACGTTCAAGGAAAATCATATTCTAGGGATCAAAATAAGAAACTTTGCCAGGAAGCATATCTCTAAAACGAATTCTGATGTCCCGACTTTTGACCCGTATGGTCAAATTTTGAAAAAGCCCACTTTGATATTTCAGAAAGTAGGAGGAATCTCTCCAAGATTATGGGAGCTACTTCTTCTCCGGGCGACGCGCTAGCAGATTAATGCATAAATCATCATTCTAGGTGACCGTTAAGGGCCTTTTTAACCGTGTTTTTATAGCAAAATGTACAAATCTCGGGATAGAGATATTTCAGAAAGTAGGAGGAGTCTTTCCAAGATTAGGGTCCCTATTTCCTTTCCGGAAGACGCTCTAGCAGATGCATGTATAAATTATATTCGATTGGGGTTGGATTCGATTGGGGCACTCTAAATGGGTCAAAGTGGAATTTTTCAAAATTTGACCGTACGGGTCAAAAGTCGGGACATTAGAATTCGTTTTAGAGGTATGGTTCCTTCGGTAAAGTTTCTTATTTTGATCCCTAGAATACGAGTTTCCTTGAACGTTGAGCGATTTTTTTGCCTCCATACAAATCGACCCGGCCTAGTGTGTACCGATTTAATTTTGGCGGATTTGGTGGAAAGTCAATATTTCAGATAAAAAAATATTTAAAAAAAAATATATTTTTGGAGAAATAAATTAATTTAACATTGTAAATTGTAATTTGGCACATCGCTAACCCATGTTTTCCGCAGGTCTAAAATGTTACATAAATAAAGTGGATAAAACTCATTTCATTTTATATTAAGTTAACATCAATGGCGTATGAGTAATATTGAAGGTAATTAATAATACACATACGCAGATATGTATGTACTGCAATAAATTTTTACTATATTGTTTTTCTTGGATTAAAGTAGTATAAAAAATAGGATTTTTTGAAAAGAAATAAGCTCTTAAATTTTTCTGTTAAAAAAATTTGCCAAATTCGAATATGTGCTATTGACGCAACAAATGTTTGAGTATGAATTTAAGCAACATTAACAACAAAAACAATTTTTAATATTTTACAAAATATCTTTATCAACCACACCTATCATATTCAAGATTTCTATTGCATTTTTTCACAATTCTTGAAAAACCAAAACCTCAACCATTACACCCAATTTACATAAGTTTCATTTTTCAAAAAACACAAACTGAAGTTAGTTCTGATACTACCCAGCCAGAAATTGCCAATGGTCTGAAAAATCAAGCACTGGCAGAGCACTATTTACCAATGATCCAACAAATACAGTGCTGGCAAAGCACTGATTTACAACGCACTGCCAACGTTAGTAAAAAGTGCTTTGCCAGTGCTTAATTAACAAAATTTACAATAGTAAAAATTATAAAAGCACTGGCACAGCTCTGGCTTAGAACGCTCTGCCAACTTTCGTAAAAAGTGCTTTGCCAGTACTTGATTTACAAAATTTACAAGCGTAAAAATAAAAAAGCATTGGCAAAAGTGCATTGCCAGTACTTATTTACAAAATTCACAACAAGATTAGAAAAATTCAAAACTAATGGCCGTAATTTCAAGCAATATATACCTACTGGTGCTTAGATACCTACCGTGTATACGAACAAAATCGGGTAGGTATCTAAGCACCGGTAGGTATCTATTGCTTGAAATTACGGGCATAAGAATATTAAGGTCTCCTATGATATTCAGCACAAACTATCGTTTTTGTACTAAAATTTTACTTAAGAAATTTATTTTCAAATTTCACAAAAATAATTTGATAAAAAAAAATATTCAGTTATTTTGTTTTTGAACTTAGCTGAAGCAAGCCTACTGTTATTTCTGTTCTAATTACCAAAATCATTCAATAAGAAATGATATAACTCTTTACTGAAGTGAATTACTAATGGCCGTAATTTCAAGCAATATATACCTACTGGTGCTTAGTTACCTAACGTGTACACGAACAAAATCGGGTAGGTATCTAAGCACCGGTAGGTATCTATTGCTTAAAATTACGGGCATAAGTAGGACTTTATTGGTCGTTTTTGGTTTTAGTACTGGCAAAGCGCTTATTGCCAGTGCTTTGCCAACGTTTTAAAAAAGAAACGGCCAAGTCCTGCCCGGTGTTATCATTTTGGGGTTGGCAAAGCACTTATTATATTATTAAAAAAGCACTTTATTGGTTGTTCTACCAATGCTTTGCCAACGTTTTAAAATTATGGTTTTGGTATTGGCAAAGTAACGTCCAAGCCCTGCCCGGTGTTGGCAAAGCACTTAAATCTTCAGATATCCAACGCTCTGCCAACGCTCATACCACCGTTGAAAGCACTGGGCCAATGCTTTGCCGTTTATTTTTCTGGCTGGGTATGTATGTGTATATGTGTAGGTAGGAAATATTTCATTATAAAATCTATTTTACAGCCATATGTCAAAATGGTCAAATCTCAAGAATTCAAAAAAAAAAAAAAAAACGAAAGAAATACGTTAGTAACATGTAGATATGCGTCTATAACAGAAAGCCAGGTAATATAATCATAAATTTTACTTCAATTTGTTTTTGCTACATGCACCATACACATATACACATATATACTCATACCCTTAGCCTTTAGACATGTTCTCTTACAAATGTATTAAACACTAAATGTTATAACTAGACACATTTTGCCTACAACAACCGTACAACAAAAAAGTAATATTATACCGTTAGTATGAGTAACAAAAATTATGTATAGAAAATGAGTATGTATGCATGTGTGTGTGTAAGTAAATATTGCATACATATTAAAAAAAAAGTAAAAGTTCCCAATAAGCAATATATTACGTAGAAGATATTACGGCAATATTATTAATTTTTCATTTTGAAGATAATCAAATATCTTCTTTTTATCAGCTGGAAGATACTCGGTAACATTGGAAAATAATTGTCAAAAAATATATTTATCTCTTATTTCAAAAAATAAAATTTTATAGAAAATCCGATTAAAATAAAAAACAGCTTTATTTGGGATAATTAGGCAAAGAAAAAAATTTGCAAATATTTAGGTAAGATTAAATTGTATTTTGTTATTTAATTGAAATAGGGTATCTTCCGCAATACGAAAACCATTGTAGCCGCAATAATATTTTTCTTCTAGGCAATAGAATTATGGTATCGTGTTCGTATTGCTATGTTTGCTGGGTGTTGTATGCTATACACACTGTGAAAAATTTGTTTTAATTCAATAACAATTTCTGTATTCATACACTCTGTATATTATGTAGTTTACTGTTTAAATTTTAATAAAAAAGTTTTTTTATATTTTTAAAAGAAATATTTATTTCAACATTTTTTACTTTTGCTCAAAATAATTTACTACCATTTACTGATTTTTTAGTTTTTTATTGTTATTATTATTGTCATTTATTCACAATGTAACAAAATATTAGGTTTATTTGCAAAATTTTTTGGTTTCCTTGAAAAAGCTTACACACATTCTTAAGCCATTAAAAAATATGTGTTTGTAGTGTGTGTGTGTTATCATTTCAAAGCCATACACAGGTTATAGCATTTTGAATGCAATTGTACGCTATTGAAGCCAAATTGCAGGTTGTTCACTGAAAATCTAAAATATGAAATATATCGAAAACAGTTTGATTTCAATATTTTGGACGGATTTGTGTTTAGCGTGCGTTATATAAAAAGGAAGTGTCGCAAGCGGAGGTCTTTTGTTTTTGGTGTTTTATAGTGTTATAGGTATTTAAAATTGTGTTATTGGTTTTTTTAAAAAGTAAAGACAATTTAATTTATTGAAAGCTATATATACATATACATTCTAGCTTTCCATGTCTTGCTTTCACGTTTTACCGAAACAATCATTAGTGGAATTTCAATGTCATTAATTCTTTAATTAATGACATATTATTAATGATTGGGTTTCAATCTCACGAAAAATCATTTAAAAATGGTTTTTTTGCCATAATTTCGCTCCGTGCATTGCAAAAAATCTATGTATTCAAACATATAGATTTTTTGCAATGTAATATTTGTCTATGTATGTGTGTATGATAAAGTGACATGTTTCATATTTTGACATTTTGACAGAAAAGGCATAAAATAAAAGGGAGTAAGACAGAAAAGAAATAATAATATTTTGATTTTCTGTTGGTCAAATAAAATGTAAATTTTTCAGTTATGTAAATGGAAAAAATTAAAAAAATGTCAGATTTAAAAATCACGAAAATTTATTTGAATTTAAAAAAGGCTTTTAAAGTATTATATAGAAAATTAAAGTATTATATGAATATACATAATTATCAGATCCAGACACATTTATACTTTAAAGACTTAAAAACATGTAAACATGTGAATTTGATATTACTAATGGGCAGTCAGTAATACCAAACGTTGCGAAGTAATGCAAGGGTAAGGAGTATAACTTATTAGCTGGTAACGTGTTCCGTAATACCGAGGTTTTGCTGTGATTGAAGATGATAATTGAAATGTAGCTCAAATATTCGTATTTATCCAAACAAAAATTGACAGACTTATTTCTGAAGAATTTTTTATTTTTTGTTAACATTCATCGAGTTATGATTTTTAAGCCTTTTGGGATGTTTGTTTTTTGAAACAAAAATACGTAACAACATTGAGCATGAGAAATGGGATGTAGTTAGCAGTATTTTTCCAAACAAAAATTGACAAAAAAGAATCAAAGCCAACTTAGTTATTCAAAAAAAAAAACAAAGAGTTAGTTTTTTAATACCAGTGTGTTGTTACGCCTTTTTGTTTTTGAAATTCATGAAACTTGTTGTTACGGTCTTTTGAATTTCGTTTATAAAATCATTATTTGTTGACGTATAAGTTAAAAATTGTGTAGTTAAATGTAATTTAGTCTAGTGCATCATAATCAATCAAAAACTCGATTTTGATTTTTTTTCTTGTTGCGCCTTTTTCCATATTAGGTGACGATAAAAAATATGCTAAAAAAAACTCTAACAAATATAGCTTAAAATATTAGTAATTTTATGATCAGAACATTATTAAAAATTAATTTATATTTTAGTATATCCACTTGTACAATTTGATATGATTATGTATGTACCATATAGAGTTTTATATTGTTGCATATATTATTTGCTATTGCTTATATAGCTTATATGGATCAGCATATAAACATATAAGACCATATCAAATTATGTCAATTTCTATAAGATTGGATTGATGAAATAAAATTAGATGAGACCAACACTCCGATACAATCGAATCAAATGATATATTTTTATATCTAATTTTATATTATTTTATTTGCTCTAACTATACAGAACCAATTTCAGCATCTAATTATATCTAATTCAAAAAATTATTTTTAACCGGAAACTTGTAATTAGTCTACATAGTTCTGTCATTTCAAATTAAAAAAGTAGTTCTAGCTTATTTTTGGTTGCCCTACTTATGTGTATTAAGACCAATTTTCATTTCTATTGCCCCTTTTGGCATTTTTACTCACCCGACGAAAATAAATCCGATATAATCATATATGATTATATATTGTATAACATTTAACTAAACATTACATCATATCTCATCTGATCCGAAAAATGGCATAATCTGATCTCATGGTACGTCATGGCACTACCGCTAAAATACCGTTATCGATTCAAACCCATTTCAGCTGACTATAGTTAACCCTAAAATACCGGTACCGATATAACTAAAATACCAATACACTTAAAATATCGTTACCGAAATAAATAAGATACTATTATCGCTAAAGTACCGTTACCGAATTAATTGAAATAGCGTTATCATTAAAATACCATATATGTTTTGAGCTTAAAACAGCTTTTCTTAAGATTTTTAGCTTTAAAAGGAGTCTTATATTTTGGGCAGGAGTTCCATATTTTGGGCAGGAGTCCCATATTTTGGGCAAGGAAAATGATTTTAAAATACTTATATTTATAGTTGTATATTTTTTTTGCATCTATTGCATTATTATTTCAATTTATCCTAAACCAAATTCCTGACCATATTACACAATACTTTTTATTTTAAAACATGTCCAAAATAAACAAAACTTTAAATTTATTATTATGTAAAGTTAATTAATCTGTACAATTAATTAGCAGATTTTAAAATAAGCCATGTTGAAAGCCATGCTAAAACAACAGAATTTGCAACAAAAATAAAAATCAATCATTTCATATAAAATATTCATGTCTAAAACTACACTATTGTATGAAATTAAGTAAATTAAATATTCAATATGTTTTATACACTCACACACACACACACACACACATAATAACAATGTGAATTTCAATATCTATGTGTGTTAGTGTCAGGATAACAACAAAAGTAGTAGCATGTAGCAATATTTTGTATATTTTATATACAATTTTGTGTGTGTGGATTTATTGCAACAACTAACAATGATACGCCTCGTTATGCAAAACCTAGTCATTTATTCAAATCATCATTTTTCTATACACACATACACACACACACGCGCATACAAGTGCAGCTGCATGTATAGATTACAAGTAAAATTTAACCACACAAAAATTTACACATGTATCAGACATCCCGAGTAAAAACGTTTGTATGTAATAAATTATTTTTTTATACACTTATATGTTTATGTCTGTCTGTGCATTTAAACGAACAATTTTATTTTTATTGTTAAAAATAACATAAATACACAATTAAACACATTTTCAATAAAATTAGATAGTTAAAATTTCAATAATTTAAATTTCGAATAATATTATTTTATTTCTTTTTTATTTGTTCATTGTTTACATTTTTTAATGTTGCCAATACTAAATTTTCAAAAATAGGGTAACATTTTTGTATTTTTTTCATTAGAATGGCAACTCTAAAATGAAATAATTGACAATTCAAGTGATAACGTGAAACTTATTCACAAAAACGTAGGGATTTATAAAATATAATTTTTTAATCGCCGCGTTAGGTGAATCTTGTGAAATGTAGGTGATGTGATGACCGCAGGTGATTAACAAAATTAGTACATTAGTTAATTTTTTCAAACTTTTTTTTTCTCATTAAACTTATTTTTTTAGGGAAATTCAATAGAATTTATGAGTAAAACTTCCAAATGGAAAATATTTTCTAAAAATTTTTCAACTAATTATAAAGTTGTGAACTTTTTGTAAATGACTAAGGCCTGAAAGGTTTAGTGAGTTTGAAGTATATCCCGTATTTGCAGGTAAATATTTCTGCAAATATTTTGGATTTTAATAAAGTTTTTAATGCAAAAACCGGATACAACCATAATTGATTTTTTATAAGTTTGTATTAGTTCAGATATAATTATGTACCATTATATAAAATCGGATTAAATTGTATCGCATCATTATTCGGATTAGTTTAAGCTGATAGTATCAAATTAGAACTAAACTAATGCAATCCTATATGGTATGGGCCCATTTCACGAAATAAAACTGTATAAAGATCCATATTAAAGCACGAATGATTTATATAAAGCATCATATCAATTTTTTTAATCGGGATTATACAAGTTCCGGTACAGGATATAATTTCCTAGTATTTGTGTAGTACGATGCTGTATTGTATTATTTTAGTATTTACTTTAGTTTTATGTTATGCGTGTATATTTTTGGTTATGTCGGTTTTTTTGAAACTGAACAAATACCTGAGAGAATGAACAAATGCATCATGTATGTTGTATAAATTTTTAAAATCTAAAAATTAAATAATTGCAAAAGTGAAAAATTATACTAAGTGGCAAAACAATAGTCATAAGTTGCCATTCTTTAAATAGAATTACCAAAAATATGTTTAAGATATCGCAGTTTTTCAACATACACTCAAAAAAAGTTGGTAAAGTCAGCAAAAAATTTTCCTGAGTCAGCAAAATTTTAGTCAGGAGGGTGCTTGCAAAAAAATTCCTAATGTCAGCAAAAGTCTTTTGCTGAAAATCAGCGATCATAGAAAAGCATTATATGGTATGGTTAAATAAGTAAATATTTGGCAATGGAAAGTACTGAAAATTATCATTAAAAATCTCATTACTTTTATATGGGTATGTCGCTCAAAATAATGACACATCATTACCAAACACCCTACGAAAAATTAAAAGATATG
>CM037855.1:3798632-3976242 GCA_021234595.1 Delia radicum | reverse complement strand
GGAGAATTGTAATTTCAAAATTATTGGTGTTTTTGATTATAGTAATCACCAGGACAAAGTTAAAGTCTTAAATCCAAAATGTGCACTTAAAATATGTACTAAAATAAAAAAAAAAATATTCACTTAAAATCGATGCCATTTTGTTGCAAATTCTTTGATTCGGAAAAGCATTTGCTCAAAATCTATTTTGGGTTACTGACACAAACATGAATTTGCATAGAAGTCACTGCCCTGGTGAACACAATTTTTTTTGTTGATATTTTTTACGAAAATATTTTCACGCAATTTCGTCGATTTTTCACTGTATCGATTTACAGATTTATATTGTATCGATTTTCAGATTTATATTGTATATATAATATAATATTTTCTATTTAATTTTAATATTTCTTGATCGGTTTTTTTTAGCGATTTCGTGATTTTTCTATTTTAACAGTGTTCCAAAGTTCATACTTTGCTGAACTTTTGTAATATGCAATATTTATGGTAAATTTAATTGAAGTCGCAGAGAAAGTTAATCTTAATTTATTTACCTTTTCATTTTTCGCTTGTTTTGTAACTTTTTTAACCACAAAATATCTGGGTTTTGTTGAACTAGTGGAATTTTGTGTTGATGTTGGTTTCGGTAAAGTTTTCAAAACTTCTTCAATACTTAAATTTGAAGGTAATTTAATATAGGCTTTTTTCAATATAGCTCGTGATTGGGATGAGGCTGGTGATGTAACAGAAGTCTAAAATAAAAAATAAAATAACAGAAATAAAATGTTTGAAATATTCAATGTTAATTAAATCATAATATTAAGGACGAGTTTTTGGGATGTCGGTTAAACTCGGCTAATTAAACTCAAAACAAATTTGTCAGCCATCTCTAAGTTTATTAACAAGCATTTGTCGGATAAACTTTTTAACTCTGAAAAATTTGATCTTAATTGCAATAAAAAAAAACCAACCACACTTCAATATCAGTATTCAGTTATAAACTGCGTTAAACTAAGTTTAAATATAATCTACATCCTAAAAACTTGACGTAGAAGGTGTTTCTTTAAATCACATTGTCAGTTTTATTTATGCTGATTTATCAAATCTTTTGATGGTTATATTCTTTATATGTGCCGGTAATTTCGGCAAGGAAAACTGGTTTTGAAAGCTGATATTCTAAAAAACGATTAATTAGATTTTCAATTAACGTTTTCTTTAATGAAAAAATTTAAAAATTCTAAGGGTTGGCTACAAATTTTTATGTTGTTTTGGATATATTTTTAAAATTTGTAATTCAATTTTTTCTTTAAATTTAGCGATTTTGGCCCATGAACCGAAACTTTGATCAAAACTAGGATGTTTACCAATTTGGCTCAAATTTTCAGCAAATTAAATTTCGTGTAACAATTTTATAAAAACGTAGGAAACAAATAATTTTTTGGTGCTAAAAAAAAATTATGCGGTGAAAAAATTTGGAACTAAAAAGAAATTGAATGGTAACCAAAACATTTTCAAGGTGAAAACACTATTTTTAGTGGTAAAAAAAAAAAATAGTGTGAACGAAAATTTTGAGGTGAAACTAAAATATTATTTACCTCTTAGCGTCTGGCAATAAATGCCACATAATATTTGGTACACCAGACGCTACTATGAAGTTGTACTAAAATATACACCAATTTGTATGGAATAACTTTTGAACCGCTGCACACAGGGACAAGTCGAAAATTTAGCGCGACCAAATTATTTACTTCATATGGATTCAATAAATTTTAATAAAACTAAGTACCTTAAGGTTTTTAGTGTCGAGGATTATGAATCTGATGTCAGTTTTTAAAAATTCAAAATGGCGGATCCAATATGGCGGACAATTTTAAAAAAAATTATCGAATTTGCTTAAAACTTATTACACGAATTTTTTGGAGTCGCTGATTACGAATCTGATGCTAGTTTTCAAAATTCAAGGCGGATCCAATATGGCGGACAACTTTTAAAAATTGATCGTATTCGCTTAAAACTTATTACACTTGATTTTTGATAAAAAAAATGCTCTATTTATTGAAATTGGAAAAGGTTGGACCTCCATTTGACTTTTTTACACTTATTAGTAGTTGTTTTTTTTTTTTTTAACTTATAAGGAAAAGTCGTGGAACTGTTTGGAACTTTTTTATAGCTCTATCTAAAGTAAATTTTTCAATATATTTCATAATAAAAACTTTATACTATATCTACACACTACATATAATTGTTATTTTAATAATAACTGCAATTAAATCAGATACCTGATGCTTAAAATATATTAAAAAACTTTAAACTGTAAATTTACAAAAATTGTCGAGTGTAGCACAATAACGCTATAGCTATAGATGTTGCTGACAGGTATAAGTGCGTGTAACAGATAATAATACTTTGCACGCACGTACAGACTAATGTGATGCGTTAAAAAATAAATATTTATTTATATGTTAATTGCGTACTGGTATACGAACATATTAAGTGCAATAGTGGTTACATTTAACAAAATAAAAATCCATTTTTGTCGTCGTAATTCCTTTATTTGTCCCTGTGTGCGCTGCACCGATTTTCTCTCTTCCAAATACCAAACTATTCGCGAATACGTCTTTCTAGTTAAAAATTAGCAGTTCCGATTGCGTTTTCGTACACTGATCAAAATTTTAACAGACGGGACATCGGTAAATCCCGCAAAAATTGAATAAGAAATCAAGAATATATATACTTTATAGGGTCTTAGACCTACATATGTTACAAACGGAATGACAAATTGAAATATACCCTTAACTACGAGACATTTCGATATAAATTTTCCATCACCTTCATAACTACGGTTAATCATTAAAACTTAATTACTTTTTTAAGGTCTAACAAGTCTTAATTTTACCTAAAAGTTTAATTTAAAAAAATACAAACTTTAGATATTGGCAAATTCCCGGTTGGGCGGCAGTATTATAGTTCCTTGTTCGTTTGGATTCTGAAAAAAAAAATTATATGAGTAATTTAGAAATGCTTTTACTTAAGTATAATAATTAGAATGTAAACTTACAGTATTCGGGTTTTTTAATGTTAACTAATTTAGGGGCAGAAGAATTCGAGACATTTTATATTATGCACTTGCAAGTCATCCGAAAGATAAAAAATCTTCTACCCACCGTATTATCAGCATCACCTAAACTTATATTTCATCCACATAACTGGTATTTAATCTTCAACTGAAGGAACTTTACTTATTTCTTATCTGAAGATAAATCTACAAATTCTTTAGGGTTCTTATTGATTACTAATGGATGTTTTTTTGGTAGGTGGTTTTTTTGGTAAAGACGATTTTCAAAACACAATATTTTGATGATTTCAGGTTGGCTATTGCTGCTGGCTTTCGGCGGTAATGACTTATCAAGTAGATGGGTTTCAACTGATTAGTAGTCAAATGAGTTCTAGATGGAGAATTTTTTAGCCACTTTCAATTATTCTTTACAACTGTTTTTTTTTTACTGGTTTGTAGAGATTTAAAAATATCTTGTGTACTTATATAATCAAGTATTCTGGTTTTGGAAAGCTTTTAAATCTAAAATCTTCTGGTCATATTTAACTTAATTCGGCTAGCTACTGGTATCGTTAAGTGACGATATATTTGGAGAATGTTCTGCTATGACTGAATTCCTTTTAGACTTGATATCGTGTGTTTCGAAATGGTTTTCCTTCCACATGGATGTTGAATTTGAACATGGTCGCAATGAAACTAAACCACAAATGTAAGGAAATATTTTTAGCATAAAAAACATGTTAAATCAAATTCCGATCTACTAAACCACAAATGCTGGCCATTACAAGTGAATCTAAAGTTAGTAATAAGAGATAAAATATATATAAATTTAATTTAAAAAAAGTACATAATTAAATTTTGGGTTTCAATTTTATTTTATACCTCCATAAACCATACCTCTAAAACGAATTCTGATGTCAAATTTTTGAAAAAAAGCCCACTTCGATATCTCAGAAATTAGGAGTATCTCTCCAATATTTGGGAGCTACTTCTTCTCCGGGAGACGCGCTAGCAGATTAATGCATAAATCATCTTTCTAGTAACCATTAAGGGGTTAAAATTTAAGTTGAAGAGGGGGCCTTTTTAGCCGTGGTTTTAATAGCAAATTTACAATCTCGGGATAGAGATATTTCAGAAAGTAGGAGAGAGTCTTTCCAAGATTAGGGTCTCTATTTCTTCTCCGGAAGACGCTCTAGCAGATGAATGTATAAATTGTATTTGATTGTGGGGTTGGATTCGATTGAGGGCACTCTAAATGGGTTAACGTGGGATTTTTTCGAAATTTGACAATACGAGTCAAAAGTCAGGACATTAGAATTCGTTTAGAGGGTATGGGTCCTTCGGCAAAAGGTTTCTTATTTGATCCCTAGAAATACGATTTTCCTTGAACGTTGAGGCGATTTTTTTGCCTCCATACAAATCGACCCCGGCCTAGTGATATATATCCGCATCACAGTATGTGGAGGGTATGAACAATTTTTTTTTTAATAAAAACGTTTTAAGATTCTTTGTATACATACTTTGTTTGTGCCGATTTACTGGCAAAATAAATTCTTTTATAGACCTCTGGTTCATTAATAAATTCTGCATCCGTTACTTCCTCGGTTTCTGTTTCTTTATCAATTCCCCTATATACTAATTGAGTTGATACTTTGTCTACTGCCTGCTCTGAGCAAGGTGGTATAATTTAAAGGATCACTTTTCAATACCGGTTGCCTTATTACTAAAACTGTTGATAGATCTCCTTTAACGGCATCGATTTTATTTGTTACGGTTGGCGGTGTTTGATGTGAAGTCTTATTTAATGCATTCAAATATGAAGGCCTAACTGGTTTAGAAATAGTTAAGGAGTTTTTTAGAAATTCCCAAAGATTTAGTTTCTTGATTATGAGATTTTGTTTGCGTTAAACTTTTTTTCGTATTTTTGGATGTATCCATTACTTGAATGTACCTTCCTGGTTTAGAAGAGCTGTGCTATGTCTATTTCTGTTGATGGCATATTTTTGGGTACAGTTCTTACCCGTGTAGATACTCTTGAAGCTGACATACTGTAATAAAATACAAACAAAATAAATATATTATATGTTTGCATATTAGAGAGTATTTAAAAAAAAATGCAATATGCATTCCGCAATGCATATATGCATTTAATGATGCCATCTAAAAATTTCGGCTCTAGCGATAAAATCCCGTGACCTCTGTGAATTAAAAATTAGTTACCGGAAATATAAGAAACAAAATATTTAAAAATTCTATGATTCGGCATTAAGAAATTATTAAATACAGCTTCAATTTTCATCCGTTTTTCATTTTGAATACATAAAAAACAGTTTTTTTCAGAGGTATTTCAAAAACGGTTTAGCTTACGGGAAATAGAGCCGAAATATTTCATTAATCATCATAAAAACATGTAAATCTTTAAATTCAGGGGGTGCGCCATACAATTTTTTTTTGTTAAGGCACTCCTATATATAGGTACAAATAAAATATTTAAAACTTACCTTGAATTAATATCCTTGCTATCAAAGTAATGATCTAAAACTTTTGTGGTAGTTTTTCAATTAAAACTCTTAATTTTTTCTGCTTAAAATCTCGACTCTGATGCACTAATGGTACCCTCCACTTCTGATGCAGTTAAGGTACTGCAGTTACTATTAAAATCGTTTTCATTTACCGGGGAATAGATTAAATTATCTGAAATTTATCTCTATTTTAATGTCTAAAATGTATTCTCATCATAAGACATTTTTTAATAGAATTAAAAAAAACTTTAAAATTATATTTTTTTTTTTAAATTACATTAACGGAATTTTTTATTAATTCATGAATACTTTACATATGGCAACACCGTCTGCACTAATTTGTTATCAGTTCATTGTGAATTGTTAATTCAGTGAGAAGCAGCTAGCAAACAATTCGACAAAGCATCTTTAACACAACATATTTTAGTAAGTAAAAATCACTTTATATAACGTAGTTTTTTGTAGAATTTCCATAATTAGTTACACATTATATATATTTATATAAAAGTAAGTTGTTGCAAGTAGTATTTGCAACTTTTTTTGTATTTATTAATGCAACTTCTACGTAAAGCTTACGACTGCTTCCAGAAAAAATGTGACACAAACAACAATGTCAAAATTAACAGGCGTTTCTGAAATTAGGTTTTTTTTTCCCTGACAGTTTAACAATATAAACAATACAGTATGTTTCGTAAAAAATTAAAACAGTGTAGAATAGTGTTTAGAAAATTTTAGTTTTTTTTTGTCTTTATAAATAACTGCTGCAACATTACTCATCCAATAACATTTGAGGTAAGAACTTGGTGGGTGTATAAAGCCCCCATAAATTAAATTTTGTGATTGTTTGGGACTTTGGCCACAAAAGTAGTTGTTGACAGAATCGGAAAAATTAGCAATTGCAAACTTAACCTTAAAAATGTGTTTAGAAGCAATATCACCCAGCAAGAACAGTGACGGTCATATGACCGGTCAATTGGCAGCCCAGCAAGAGCAGTGACGTTCATATGACCGGTCAATTGACTGGCTGCCCGGCAAGAACAGTGACGGTCATATGACCGGTCAATTGATTGGCAGCACAGCAAGAGCAGTGACGTTCATATGACCGGTCAATTTACTGGCTGCCCGGCAAGAACAGTGACGGTCATATGACCGGTCAATTGACTGGCAGTGTTGATGGAAATATCCATCAATGCGTAAAACAAAGTTCCTATCAAGTTCTTAAAGGCAATGTGAAAAACGTGATGGAAAACATTGTGTACGTGTGATTTTGCATCTTCCTCGCACTTATGAACTCATAGTTAGAGGAAGATGAAACATTTGCATGTGTTAGTTTCGGTCATCCATTTCTTGTAGGGCAGAGCATTAAAAATACACTACGCATTATTCTTGTGCAATTTGTGCTATTGCGCAAAGTAGTATCGGTCTGTTGTCATATTGGGAGGTTGTACAATATATTGGAAAAAATCACAAAAGTTTTGATGCTTATTGCGCAACCAAGAAATTTCAAAATTTTATAATATATTGGCCACATTGGGTAATTCAAATTTCAAGCGACTGAAAACAAAAATTTTTGGTTGGTGCTAAATTATTAAATATTTTCCCTAACCGAAACCTAGCTTACTATGGCCTTCGGCGCGTTGTAGCGAAAACAGACCAGTGCCTTTGGTGGGAATCGAACCCACGAGCCCCGCACTGATAAGCCAGCACGCTACCAACTAGCCTACCGGGGCGCACCACACTTAAATATATTTCGTATTTATTTATTTTTTTTCTCTTGAATCCAATCTGTAGCGTAGAGTACTCCAGTATTGTGGAATATACCATTAAACTTATTAAATTATATTAGTTTTATGGAGTAAGGCTTAAAATTGTTATATAACATTTTCATATTAGTTTGCCATAAGAAAATTTTTCTATATCTGCTGTATTTGAATTTTGGACTATTCCACTTATTTTTCTAAATAGCCCAAAAAACCAGGGGTCGAATTACGGCATTCGTGATCGTAATTTTGCGCAATTTTTGATCAGGGATGTTGTAGTTCGGTAATTGATTGAAACTAATTATTAAACTTCGTGTTTCATTATTAGCATATTAGAAGTTACTGATTAAAAAAAACTATTCTCGAAAGATTCACACTCGATCACGAATGCCGTAATTCGGGCCCAGATACTGTGCACAGTTTTCACGTAAAACTCAATATTGCGCAAAAATATTTTTTATAAAAATTCTAAGAGCTTTAGTTGTCAGTTACGTTTTCTCAATCCCCTCTAATTATTACCCTCTTTCAAAGAATTTTAAATTTGGGGTTTCCCCAATTCAACAACATTTAGTTTTTTTTTGTATAAAGAGCTCTAAACGAATTTTCAGATTATCATCCATATAAGGATATATACAATAGAATTTGTTAAATGTTGCTTAAGATTCCTACAGAACTTAGATCTTTATTCTCCATCATAAAAATCTTATCTCGAGCCGAGATGCGGGATTTTATAAAGTTGTATCCCCCATAATTAAATGCTTTCTATGCATAATACAAATAGTTAAAAGGTCAAACTTATTTAAATCTAAACATTTTCCTGTGAAAAGTCCATTGAATATAAAGATCCAAATGCTTTTGTGGATTTTCCATATATTTTTGAGTTTTAAATATTTTTTTTTATTACAAAGATTTACCAAGACTAAACCCAAGATATATTTTTTTTGAATGACAATTTTCTTTTATAATATTTCGACTTTAAATTTTAAGCTGGTCGGCTTTGGCCGACTTTAATTTTATTTAAATAAAAGATTTTTAATTTATTTTTAACATATTAAAATCATATAAACATATTAAAATCATATTAACAAATCTTAAATGAATTAATTTAACAAATCTTAAATTAGAAAATCTTCTTCTATAAATTTTATATCATCGGGCCCAACCGATAGCATTTTATTATGCAGTCAACACAACAGCAAATCTTGCGGCTCTTCCAAGAAATGGAAGTCATTGGGCCCGACTGATAAGAAGTTGTTTAAACAATCGGTGCAATAACAAATTAATTCAGAGGGTTGATCACTTGCACCATTATTAGCAAAATTTTTTTCCTGACTGTTGTTTGTTTCATAACTATAATGAAAAGGGGGAAAAATGAAATATTAATTAATATTTAGAAATATTTATAATTAGTAAAAAAATATATATATATATATATATATATATATACAAATATAAACAAATATGTGTGCACAGCGCATACTTTTGGGGACATTTATTCGTTCCCCCGCATATTAAGGGACATTTGCTTACTTTGGGGACTGTCCGCAGTGTTCATGCATTTTCATACTTCTAGCTTATGAAGACAATTGATTCGATACACCGTATATTTCGGGGACAATTTTAGCCGTGTCCCCAAAGTATGCGCTGTACATACATACATATATATATATATATATATATATATATATATATATATATATATATATATAATATATATGTGTAGTTCCTAATGTTTCCATTCTAGTACATCTTAGAGTTTACAAATATCGAATATGGTGAATTAACCAAACATAGGATATGTATCAATATTAGTAAAGTTGATATTATAAAAAGGATTAATGTTAGAGCTATAAATAGTATCAGTAGTGGATTTAAAATTAAATTGTAATATTTCATTTTAGTGCAATAATGCAACTAACAATAAAATTCCATTGCTGTTTTAAAATAATATTGTTTTTTAGTGTGTTCATTGTAATAGATTCTAAATTTAAAATATATATTCATATTTTAATAGCTTACCGTGTTTTAACGCTTTTCCGTATTAGCAAAATTTTAATTTTAGTTTTATCAAAATTCGTCTAAAATAAATTAAATAATATGATTATTAATGAAAAATCAGTCAACATTTAAAAAAATTGTATACATTTTAAATTTAATAAAATTAAATTATTTTTTTAATAAATTAATTTTTTTTATTATATTTATTTTATTATATATTTAAAATTTGTATTAAATAATTAAAATTTTATTTTTTTAATTAATTTTTTTTATAAGTAAAAGTTAAAAAAAAATTATTTAATTTAATAAAATGTATTGAAATTATAATTTGTTTTAATTAATTAATTTAAATTTATAAATTAATTCAATTTTATTAATTAATTTAATTTAATTTTATTATTTAATTTATTTTATTTTATTAATTAAAACTTTTAGTTACAATTGCCATTAATTAAAATTCATTCATTATACAAACTTACATTTTTACTCAATTTTTTTGGAATTTTCTTCTGTTATTAAATTTTAAGCGTTTTCAATCTGTAAAGAAAAAAAAAAAGTAGATATAAACAAATTTAAAGTTGTAAATGTTAGTTTTTTTTTTTTAAGAATAGTCAATTATGATATTTCAGAATTTTTATGTTTTTTTCTTAATATTTTCAATAACTATTATAAATGAGAAATTTGCACATTTTTTTAAATTGCATTTTCTAAAATTTCACAAAATTTTCTTTAAAATATGTCACAAAAATTTTCTTTAAAATATCAAATTATGTTCCCAATTATTTTATTTACATAAATTTCTTTTTAATTTTTTTTTTTCGCAATTGTCAGTTATAAAATTAATAAGTTTTTTTTTTTCAAAATGTCAAATTTGTCAAAAAATTCAACATAATTTTTCTCACAAATGTCAAAAATTTTCACAAAATTTTAGCATAATTTTCTAACATAAATAAATTCAATAAATTTTCTTTAAAATTGCAATTCCTTTTTTCTACAATTAAAAAAATTTTTTCTAATTTATATTTTATTATAACTTATTAAAAATAGCTTTTAAAAAATTATCTTGTACAATTTTTTCCAAAACAATTTTTGTTTTCGTCACAACACTTTTTTTTTCATAAAAACACATTTTTTTCAAACACAATATTTTGAAATTTTTTTTTATTTAGTTTTTGTTTATTTTTTACTCACAACGCATCGCACACTTCGATTTCAAAATGAATACTGAAATAATTATCAATTTGTGTTTTTATTTTAAAACATAACCCAACAAACAATTGATGGGCAATTACTTAATCTCCACCAACTTTTAAAAGTTAATTTAATTTGATTAAATTGCTGCATTGAAATATGCTCGATATGCATATCATATGAAAGCTTATTTCAATGCCTTTCTAGTGGTTTATAAATGGTTTAGTTTTAGATTCAAATAAAACAAAAGAAATAGGCAAAATCATACTTTTTAAAATTTACATGGATTTTTAGTCCGGTAATAAACTAAAGCTTTATCATCTGCATTTCTAATAATAAACAGCAACAGGAAATTTATCTAAATTTAATTAAAACAATATCTTTTAAAAACATATGTTTAAATTTGCATTAGATCTATGACGTGTCTCTGGAACTCGTACATTGAAACTGTTCATTAAATTAAAGCAGTTTTTCATAAAATTTTATGAAAAATTTCATTTTATTTATTAAAAATTTCGTACGCCAAACGAAAAAAATTTACTAAAAATAGTTCATGAAATCTATAAAGCTTTCATTCACTTTGTGAATGGTAAAAATTCAATTAGTTTGGTTGGTGTGAAACGGTCCCATCATTAAATATCAGAAATAGATTTTTTTTAAACAATTAGTGTCCGACCGAACAGTTCGGCCAGAAATGCATTTGGTCTGTATTCGGTATTTTAAAGCATCATGGACAAATTTGGCGGATGGAAAAAAATGTTTATTGGACTGATTAGATGCTATTTTGAGTGTCAAATCCGAAGAAAAGTCTGTAGTTAAGCAATGAATTCAATGTTCGGCCTCAGAAAAGTTCGGCCAAATCGTACACAAAATCGAATTAAATCGACTCAACAAACATGTTTCCAATACCAAAATTTGTCATCATTGCCTCTAGATATCAAAAAACTGACAAAATATAGTTTTTTAACCGAACTGTTCGGTCGGACACTATAAATAATTATTTTCAACTCAGGATACACATTTTCCTATTTTTTTTTGTTCACGATTATAGTGAAGATGTTAAATTCTTTGAAGAAATTTAAACTACTTAATTATCTTTATCCAGTAAAAAAATATAGCTGTTTTAAAAGTACTGGGTCGAAATAGTATTTTTAAATGGCCGCAAAGGTGATTCGAAATTTATATCATTCTTCTCATTTAAAGTGTTAGTTATATTACTTAATGTTAATATGTAACATAAATTAAATAAATGTAGCTTTTTTTCGTTGCATTTAACATACCTATTCAATTAATTAAAACAATATCATATAATTTACATACAATAACTCACATGGACTTAATACACAAAACAGATTTGTTAGAATTTAATTTAATCTACATTGCTTGTGTCACGCAATCTGTGAATATTTTGTAAGTAAAATTGCCTTTAAGCATTTTGTTTCATAAAACATTTCATTATAGTTATCGTCGTACTGTCTGCAAAGTGTGCTATGTGCAAGATTTTTTTACCTTTTAAATAATGTTAACTCCAGTGGTTGGCATTCCTATCAAATCATTTTAAGATATAAAGGGTGGTTAAATTTCAAGGACCGATGTTGATTTTGAATAAAACACAAACTATTTAGGAAATTATTGTAATTTTATTTTATTATGATATATTGGTATTACTCAATTATGTATGGAACAAAATATCGGCCAAATGGGCGCCGCGACCACGGCGGCACATCTCCATCCGATGGTCCAAATTTTCGATGACGCTGAGGCATAATGGAGGTTCTATGCCGTTAATGTGCCGAATTATCTCATCCTTTAGCTCTTGAATTGTTGCTGGCTTATCGACGTACACCTTTTCTTTCAAATAACCCCAAAAGAAAAAAGTCCAACGGTGTCAAATCACATGATCTTGGCGGCCAATTGACATCGCCATTACGTGAGATAACACGGCCATTGAATTTGTTGCGCAAAAGAGCCATTGTTTCGTTAGCTGTGTGGCAAGTGGCACCGTCCTGCTGAAAACCACATATCGTCCACATCCATATCTTCCAATTCGGGCCATAAAAAGTTCGTTATCATCTCACGATAGCGAAACACCATTCACAGTAACTGCCTGACCGGCCTCATTTTGGAAAAAATACGGCCCGATGATGCCGCCAGCCCATAAACCGCACCAAACAGTCCACTCTTTGTGGGTGCATTGGTTTTTCGACAATCACTCTTGGATTCTCATTCGCCCAAATGCGGCAATTCTGTTTATTGACGAATCCACTGAGGTGAAAATGTGCCTCATCACTGAAGATGATTTTCTTCGAAAATTGATCATCCACTGTTGCCATTTCTTGCCACCAATTTTGCCCATCACGACGTTTGGAATGGTCAAGAGGTTTTAGTTCTTGAGCCAATTGCACCTTGTAAGCGTGTAAATGCAAGTCTTTATGCATAATGTTCATCAACGACGAGCGTGAGAGGTGCAATTGTTGGGCACGACGACGAGTTGAGGTGGACGGCTCTTCAGCCACACTATCGCGAACAGCAGCAATATTTTCTGCAGTACGAGCTGTGTTCTCACATCTTCTACAGACCCGGTTTGCTCGAATTTTTCCACGATTTTTGCGATTGTACGCACATTTGGACGATCAAATTGACCAAAAAAATCACGAAGTGCACGATATGCATTTTGATTTGAACGCCCATATTCATAATAAGTCTGGATAACTTTAACACGTTGTTGGATTGTGTATCTCTCTATGGTTCAAATTGAGTAATTCTGAAATAGAGAAATGTCAAATAAAATTCGGAAAAAAACTTGGCGTTTAGGTGTGGTTCACATTCAACATCGGCCCTTACAATTTAACCACCCTTTATTAAAAATACACATAGAACTTTTTGCAGAGGGATACGACGATATGAGGTTTATGCAATGAACTATTAAAAATCAAAAGAGGGGCTAAAATTCAATATAAGTATCCTACTGGAAAAACACAACTAAAACATTATTGAAATAATTTTGTTTATTTAGGTTAAATATTAAAAGAAAATGTTTGGAATTTAAGCTATAGAGATTTGAGAATTAAGTTCGTGCAGTTAATTACAATTAATTGTTACAACATTTGAAATTAATTAACAAACAGCAAAATATAAATGAAAGACTTTTAATTAAAAACAGTTATGAAAGAAAATTCCATTACTTGTTCATAAATTGTTAATAATGTTGTTTTTAGCTCTTTATTTATCGTATGCATTTTGTTGTTCTGTTTGACTTTTCCTACACATTATGTTCATTATTATGTTGCATACCACCCGATCAAAAAAAAAGTTATATCCCAAATACAAAATCAGATCTCATTTGATATAGATCGATATTTATTCTTAATCAATTTTATCCTTCTAATATATTACTGCGGTAAGTTAGATCAAAATTGATCTCGAAATTGTGGTATCCAAAATAATCTTATTTTATATCCTGATAGATTTCAAAATATTCTGAGTAATTAATTTATAAATAGATCCGAAAAGATAAGTAATTTTTGGTGGATAGAATGAGATATTTTGAAATTAAATGTGATTTACTCATATCCCTCGATATATATATTTTTAATAAAAATATAATTAGGTATGGAGTTATATAAAGAATGGCCCAGTTATAATCTGGACGCACAAAAGTAGTTATAACTTTGTAAATAACCGACACATTTTTATAAATTATACACCAAGTTAAACGAAATTTATTCAGCTTTAAGGAAAATCATACAAATAAATTAATTTTCTTTGTTACGAATAAAAGAACGGACATGTGTGTTGATGCTCCCCATGAATTTTTGCTCATCCTTCGGCTTTACTTTTTTAGCACTCTGGTTCCATTTTTGTAACATTATAACTTCATTTTTTGCTTCTTTATTAATCTTCTTCAATTTATTTTTACATTTGCCCAATATCTTTCGATTGGTCGAAATTGTGTGAATTGTGTCTTAAGTATTTTAGAAATTTTCGAACCACTGAATGTTGGATTTTTCTAAGAAAGTGTGCAAAATTTCTTCACGTCTTTTTTGTTCCATGACGTCTGTACGAAATACTATTCGAATGACAGACTTGAAAATTATGTCAAATAACGGTATATGTCTTGTCAACAATATATGTAAATGGTTTAAAATTTCATACACTGGGGGCGCTGTAACAACGTTATGAATGCGTCCAGATTATAACTGGTCCATTCTTTATTACAATATATAATTATGTCTTATACGCAAAGAAAATATTAATTATGCTGGAGCATATATAATCATGTCTCAAACTAAATTGTTAATCTTAATGTCATATATAACACACAAAAATATTTTTTATAAGACAGCATATATTATTATATCTTAAATAATATAGCTTATATGTCACCATATATGATTATATATTATGTTACATATGAAAATGTATTATATATCACAATATCTTAGTATGTCTGTCATATTTTATAAAGGTTAATATTTAACAATATATCGTTATATATTGTATGTTACCACATAAGAAATATATAATAATATATGGATGTGCATGACACTATTAACAATCATATATTATAACATGAAAAAACATAGTACCATATATATTTTTTTTACTCGGGTATTTATACTTACATAACCAAAAAAATCACGAAGTGCACGATATGCATTTTGATTTGAACGCCCATATTCATAATAAGTCTGGATAACTTTAACACGTTGTTTGGATTGTGTATCTCTCTATGGTTCAAATTGAGTAATTCTGAAATAGAGAAATGTCAAATAAAATTCGGAAAAAAACTTGGCGTTTAGGTGTGGTTCACATTCAACATCGGCCCTTACAATTTAACCACCCTTTATTAAAAATACACATAGAACTTTTTGCAGAGGATACGACGATATGAGGTTTATGCAATGAACTATTAAAATCAAAAGAGGGGCTAAAATTCAATATAAGTATCCTACTGGAAAAACACAACTAAAACATTATTGAAATAATTTTGTTTATTTAGGTTAAATATTAAAAGAAAATGTTTTGGAATTTAAGCTATAGAGATTTTGAGAATTAAGTTCGTGCAGTTAATTACAATTAATTGTTACAACATTTGAAATTAATTAACAAACAGCAAAAATATAAATGAAAGACTTTTAATTAAAAACAGTTATGAAAGAAAATTCCATTACTTGTTCATAAATTGTTAATAATGTTGTTTTAGCTCTTTATTTATCGTATGCATTTTGTTGTTCTGTTTGACTTTTCCTACACATTATTATTATTATTCATTATTATGTTGCATACCACCCGATCAAAAAAAAAGTTATATCCCAAATACAAAATCAGATCTCATTTGATATAGATCGATATTTATTCTTAATCAATTTTATCCTTCTAATATATTACTGCGGTAAGTTAGATCAAAATTGATCTCGAAATTGTGGTATCCAAAATAATCTTATTTTATATCCTGATAGATTTCAAAATATTCTGAGTAATTAATTTATAAATAGATCCGAAAAGATAAGTAATTTTTGGTGGATAGAATGAGATATTTTGAAATTAAATGTGATTTACTCATATCCCTCGATATATATTATTTTTAATAAAAATATAATTAGGTATGGAGTTATATAAAGAATGGCCCAGTTATAATCTGGACGCACAAAAGTAGTTATAACTTTGTAAATAACCGACACATTTTTATAAATTATACACCAAGTTAAACGAAATTTATTCAGCTTTAAGGAAAATCATACAAATAAATTAATTTTCTTTGTTACGAATAAAAGAACGGACATGTGTGTTGATGCTCCCCATGAATTTTTGCTCATCCTTCGGCTTTACTTTTTTAGCACTCTGGTTCCATTTTTGTAACATTATAACTTCATTTTTTGCTTCTTTATTAATCTTCTTCAATTTATTTTTTACATTTGCCCATATCTTTCGATTGGTCGAAATTGTGTGAATTGTGTCTTAAGTATTTTAGAAATTTTCGAACCACTGAATGTTGGATTTTCTAAGAAAGTGTGCAAAATTTCTTCACGTCTTTTTTGTTCCATGACGTCTGTACGAAATACTATTCGAATGACAGACTTGAAAATTATGTCAAATAACGGTATATGTCTTGTCAACAATATATGTAAATGGTTTAAAATTTCATACACTGGGGGCGCTGTAACAACGTTATGAATGCGTCCAGATTATAACTGGTCCATTCTTTATTACAATATATAATTATGTCTTATACGCAAAGAAAATATTAATTATGCTGGAGCATATATAATCATGTCTCAAACTAAATTGTTAATCTTAATGTCATATATAACACACAAAAATATTTTTTATAAGACAGCATATATTATTATATCTTAAATAATATAGCTTATATGTCACCATATATGATTATATATTATGTTACATATGAAAATGTATTATATATCACAATATCTTAGTATGTCTGTCATATTTTATAAAGGTTAATATTTAACAATATATCGTTATATATTGTATGTTACCACATAAGAAATATATAATAATATATGGATGTGCATGACACTATTAACAATCATATATTATAACATGAAAAAACATAGTACCATATATATTTTTTTTACTCGGGTATTTATACTTACATATTTAATTCCTTTACCAGTTTGCATACATTCATACTCGGTTTATTTGTTGCAACAAAAACACATTATTTACTTATTCCTTCAAATGCAATGCGCTTGTATTCTTTTCCACCAACAATGTTTTTAAAATGAAATGAATTCGAATTTTGAAAACGTTCATGTCGTCGAATAATATATATCCTACATCAATGTTATAATTTCAAGATAGAGTAAAAATATAAAAAACTATAAAATTAAGTCGATAATTTAAAAGGCTTTTAAAGGACTTTTGCGGATTTAAGTCGATTTAGTTCACTCAATAAGGTTTGTAGGTATATTATACAGAAAATTACAGTTAAAACAAAGGTAATTACCGTTAAAATAACTAAAAATTTCGTTAGATTTAACTGTAGAAAAACAACTAACAAATGGAATATTAACACCTAACAATGTCGTTAGAGCAACTAATAATTTTTACTACAAAAACTTGAAAACAAATTGACAAAGCTATTGTTTTAACAGTTATTTTTAAAAAATATTTTAATTAAAAAGAAAATTTTACTATAACATAAATTTGTATTTCCTACATCCTACTTAAAATGTAAAGTTAAACTTCCAAATACATAAAAACTCTGGTTTTTACGTTTTATGCATTGGAGATGCAATGAGATTTTCTAATTATTATATGCAAATTATGAATATATCAAATAATAACAAATCCAAACTATTAACTAACGAAAATTAACTGTTTATTGCACAAATACAGTTTTTTATTAATATACTAACTGCCTCAAACAAAAGTTACAAAAATACAGTATTAATCTTTGGTTGTTTGGTAAAAGTTGTTTTGTATTATTTCATAGAAAAGCAACTGTAATTGCAGTCAAAAATTACAACATAGACAGCAATTGTAGTTACAGTTAAAAACAACTACTACTGATTACTACACAAACAAGTGTTTTTTAACAGTTAAAAATAACCACAATTTTTGTTATTTTAATTTAATTACCTTTGACGCATTTCTAACTGAATTTACAGTTGTTTAATTGTCCTTTTCAGTAGATTATACTGTCAAACTTTTTTGAGTATGCATAAAAATTCGAACAAATTTGAAAATAACTAAAACTTTAGTATTTTTGTCAATAATTTCGTATTTTTATGCAAGGATTATTATGAAAGTTACAAACAGAATGATAAACTGAAGTATTGTTTCTTTTTATGTTAAAAATTATAAAAGAAAAAATTCTCACCAAAACTTTGTTCATTCTATTACTGCATATGAAGCATTCCACTTTTAAGTTTTAAAAAAAGACTTACGTCAGACAAATTTTAAAGTACTACCTAAGGATTTCAAGATAGTATTTAAAATGGACAAATTTAAGACTCCAAATTAATTCTTCTATTGAAGATACTTATTCGTTTTGTTTCTTTTTGATTCATTTCTTTTAAATTTTGAGTAGGGAATGCTAAATCCCTCACTTTTTCATTTCTCGGGAATGCGGGAAATTTTTTTGGAATTTTGGCGATCCCGGGATATCGCTCGAAATATAAATTATTCATATTAAATCATATTTTTAGTATGCAAAATGACTTACACGACTTGAAATATTTTATGATAATACTTCTTCATTATAAATTTGTGGTTTTTATCAGAATTTTCAGTTTTATAACAGTAATTACTTTAAATATTAAAGTTTGATTAAAAATAGTTTCAATATGAAAAATTGTAAGTTTAAAATAATGAAAATAAGTTCACGTAATATGATAAAACGGCATTTGGATAAATTTTTTAAAAAACGCTGCTTACATGCAAACAGGTTTGCTAAAAAGAATCCCTTACAAACCTGCTTACATATGCTATGATTTTTATATGGCGAATTCCCACTTGGAAGCATTACTTTTGGACAAAATAAGCGCGGATTTCAGCGCTTATAAAAGCAGTGATTTCATGGGTTTCAGTAAAATCATATTTCATGTCTACATTATTACGATTAAAAGTAATATACATAATTTTACATACAATTCTACAGATATTAGTTTTTTGTTGTTAAAACTGTTGACATATAATATAATCATATTATTTTTTTTTACCGCTCCACGTGCTAGCTCTACAGAAACAGTTAAACGACTAATTATTTTTTATTTCATACTCAAAAAGACCAAACACAATCGAAATCACTCGGGAAAAATTTTACAGATCGTTTACAATATGAAACTTTCTGCATTACAACCTGCATCCTTATAAGGGATTAGGGTAAGGTTCTTACAACCTGCTTCCTTGTTAGGGAAACAGAAAGCTCAAAATTTTTGTTTGTTTATTTTTATACGAAAATTATTCGTTTCTTTTGCTGCTTCTCAATATTATATAATAGTAAGCAGTTACATCAGCGCATTTGTTTTATCCTGCTTCTAAAACACGAAAGTTTAATACTGGGTATCTGTTGCGATGAAGTGTTTATAATATTTTTCGTTAAAAATTTGCTTAAATTGCTAATGTTTGCATTAAAAATGTTGAATATATAACGTTTTTGTTTAAAAATGTATTGTCTAAAATACCGTCATTCCCGAACCAAATTCCCGGGATTGTGTGAACAGAAAAATGCTTAGTTTAACGGGAATTCCGGGACGGGAAATCCCTAATTCTTTTTTGTAATAAAAAAATAAATTGAATTAATACCAACTAAATTCTTAATAATATCAATTATAAATTTAATTAAAAATTTTTCAAAATTTCAATTAGCATTTTTATTATATCAATTAAAAAGTTTAATTGAAATTTTAAAAAAATTTAGCAAAAAAATAAAAATTTGGAAACAAAATTAGGGATATGGTATTTTAATATCTTACAAGATATATTATTGAATTCTGCTCTCTTAAATTTCCATTCAAGTAACTTTTAAGTAAATAGGTTATGTGAATTATAAGCATTACAAAACTGTATTCAAACATTTTAAATTTAGTTCGCATTTTTAGTTAACAAAATGCAAAAAGATAAAAAAAGGTAATTTTTTAACTTTTTATCTATGAGTGTAATATGACAGCTTGTGTAGAATTCCTCATATGCAATAATGAATGTCTGCATGAATATTTGTTTGTGAATTATGTATAAAAATGTGCATCTTGTGTGTACTCATACTTGTCTACTTTTGGTTGCACATCGACAAATACACTTGCGTGAAATCTCTGTTTCTGTTTTCTTCTATTTTTAAAATGTTGCACACTAACAAGGGAAGTACTCCAAACTAAAAATAAATTGCAAACACGGGGATAAAATTCAGAGCAGAAAATGAGGAATTTTTTTTGTAATTTTTGTTTAGGAGTAATGCTATGTTTCCACTTACGTGTTTTGAGCAAAACATGTGTTTTGGTAAAAAAATGCATGGAAAAAACATGTACAACACATGTATTATTTCAAAACGCGTCCAAAACACGTTCAGTGGAAACGTATAAAATTTGTAATGAAGAAAGATTTATGTACGAAGTATAAAACCACGATAATGCACATGACCTGGCAACCCTATTAGAAAAAGTGGCAAACAGAATACTAGAGGAAACATACCAAAATCAAGGATTTCAACTGAAACGAATACCGGTTACAGGTTTTGCACCGGTGTTCTTTATTTCGCTTACGATTAAATAAATAACGGTTACAGTATTTCAATTAAATACGAGTTTAGATTTCAATCAGCATTTTAGCAGTTACGATATTTTAGCGGTAAAGGTATAAATCAGAGCAAAAATACATGTTTCTTTAGCACTACGATAACAAAAAAGTCTGTCAAAAATAACGACTCTAAAAATATGTAATCTCTGGGCTCGATTTCACAACCCTAATCTCCGAAATGGCTTAAGATTTTATCAAATCCGTCGAATTATGCTAGGTGCCATTCCTTTGCAAATGCGGGGAATGGATTTAAACCATACTTCATTCCTTTGGGAAACAAAGTAAATTGAATTTTATTGTGTAAATATTTCAATGAAAACAAAAACTAAAAATAAAATTCTATGAATTCTCTAAAGAGTTTTATATTTTGTTTATCTGGAAATGATTAAATTAATGTTTTGATGCTGAATTAAAAAAAAAAAAAAAAAAATACAACCGAAATACAACTTGCAATTAATTAAAATGTTGGAACGTAATGGAATGGGACATACTATAAATATGATATTCACGATCCTTATTTTTTCGAACAATTATGTTGACATTTATGACATTTTCCCCAATTTTTGACAACAATACAATATTTTTTTTTTTTTTAATAACTAACAAAATGTAACTGTTTACTGCAAAAATACTATTCTGGCAGTTGTTCATAAAATTACTAGAAAAACTGCTTTAAACTACTGATTCCAAAATACAGTATTGTCAACCAAAATTCAGTTTTTCTAAAATTTAGGTCACCTTAATTCAGCAGACTGTGATCTCAACTTCATTGAAACTTCTGCTGTTGCAAATTCAGGTACTATTTTCTGTTGTCGCAGCTGAATTTTCAACTATTTGTATGGGCTTTTTTTTATCAGTGTACCCAAACAACTGACATGTAGTAATTGTTAAACTTTTGTTTGTTTTTTGAAAACATTTATAACTACTTTTTTAATTAATTTGACTAGGTTCACACACGGCAATTATAATTGCGCAATTCTTGAGTTTATAGAAGAGGGATGGAAAGAGAATGATAGGGGGTACAGACTTGCCCGTACTCCAATTCCGTTTTGTTTTGTCATCCGCAATTTTCAACACTGCAGGTTGATATACGAAAATTGCTGAAACAAACTTTTCCTGTGTGAACACAAAAGCAATTTCAAAGGAGAATTGAAGAAGATTTGCGCAATTATAATTGCTGTGTGTGAACCAGGACTTTCATTATTTCAATAAGATGCTTTATTTCTCTTCGGGATAATATTTAAAAAATAAATTTTGTGGAATCCTACAGGACTAAATGGAAATGAAACGCTCTACAACTGAGATTTAAGGAAATCGACATACACCCCTGTTACGGCTTTTAAATCACAGCGAAAATGAAAATTTTAGAATTTTTCGGTGTTCTTGCGGTTAATTCAGAACGTTTTTCCCTATTTTTTATTTGTTTTAATTCGTGTAAAAAAGCCTGGTCGAAAGTAAAACGAATGCCCTTTTTTTTCTAATAAATTACAATTTAGGGTCAAAAATGGTGCTTAATTTTAAAAATTTAGAACTTTTTTTTTACTTATTTCTGATTTTATTGTATTTTTGGTTGTATTGTTTATACTCTAAAAAATTGTTTTAAAAAAACATTTTTTTGTTTTGATATTCTAGAAAACACTCAAACAAATTGACAACAATGTTAGAAGCATTTTACTTTCCATATGTTTTTTATTTTCCATAAAATCATATGTTTTTGGCATTTCGTTAATAATTTCGAAAAAATTCGAATTTTCAGAAGCTTTTAGGATTTGAGACCACCAAATTTCAATTTCGTGTGATTTCACAAATTCGTTCTAATTGCAAAACGTTTTAAAGTAGGGACATGGGCGATAAACATGGTAAAAACTGTATTTTTTTGTCTTTTTCTGTTTCAATTCCATTGTGACCCATACCTTGTTAAAAAAGCGACACAGAAGGGAAGGAAACATGGCAGTAAATTAACAACAACAATCAAGTTCAGAATTATAGTAAACTGTTATCTTCTTGCTTCATAAAAAAGGCAAGAGCACTTTTTTTTCATACTGCTTGAACAAAATATTTGCCTCAAAAAAAAAAACAAACAATATCCAATTTCATCCACTGAAATAAGTGTAAATTTATATGCATCTCAGTTATTTCTACAAAGAAACACAATTTAAAATATTTTTTATGGATAACTGATGATAAGCCCCCTTTTCCTTTTATACTGATTTATTTATAAAGAAGTACCTACTCAAATTTCAAATTATAGAACTTTTTCTATGTCACGTACTTGTAATGGAAACCACCTTAAAATATAATTTAAAGATCTAAAACCATTTTAGAAATTCAATACAGCAAAAATGTTGAAAAAGAAGTACAAACTACTCAACCTTTTTACTAACTAAAAAATTAGAACCCAACAAATCCAAAGCTATCGATGAAAACTTTACCCTCTGTTTTACTTTAGTAAACAAATACTTTTTGCTATTTTTTTTTGGGTAATTTTTAACGTCCTTGTTTTTGGTTGGATGAAGCGTACAAATGGTAAAGTGAAAGTTTACATAAAATAAATGATGTTAAGTAAAGAACTTTTGATCTTAAAATAAGAATTTCGATAGCTAAATTTGCCAAGCGTAAAGCAAAATATAAAAAACCAATGAAAAAGGGTTAAAATCAATTTGCTGTTGAGGATTTTTAAACATCCACCAACCGAAAAGTTTGTATATATTTTCACTGTTTATCAAAAAGAAATCAAATAGTAATACGATTAATATTAATTGGATTTACAAGCAACTTATACATAAAAAAAGTGGTATAGATTTTTGTTCTAAGTAAATAAATAATGAAAAACTTTAATTTTTTTAAAAAAAATAATATTCTGTAATCAAATACTAAAAAATGAAGTAATTAATCATGTGTTTTTGGCATAAAAAACAAAAAAAAAAAAAAAAGAAACCCCGAAAAATATTTCAACTCCACATTTCTTCATTAAGTGTTAGACATAAAATGCCAATAGCACGCTAATTAACAACTTTATTTTAGCTCAACCAAAACTTTTAAAGCATGTTTAGTACCATTCTAGTCAGACAAGTAACAAAAGGGAACAAGAAAAAAAAAATTCATGGTTGGCAAACACTAACCCTAAAATACTGATAACATTTCAATGTCGTTTCAAGAAACTAATTTTAACCTTTAAATAACACTAACGAAAGAACTTAAAATACCGATAACCTTAAAATTTGCTAACGAAATATCTTAAAATACGGTTAACAATAAAATATCCTAACGACATAATTCTAAAATATCGATAATCTTAAAATATTCTAACGAAAAACATAGTTTTTTTCTCAAAAACATTATTAGTTTAAAATTATCATAAAAAAGTTCAAAAAGATACATTTTTTAATCATAAACATTAGGGTTATAACTTTTTGCATTTTGTTATAAATAAAATAAATTCCACCATTCTACCACACACACACACACGTACACGTGCACGTGCACGTGCACGTACACATCATATTATTTTATTTTAAATAAATATTTAAATAAAATAGGCTTTTAGAAATTTGTTTTGTGCAGTAGATTTTTCTTCCTAATTGACTTAAAAAAGTGTAATTTATTAACTATCAGCACAATATTGTCCATAAGGTGGTATCCTGTAATTTTTTCACAACAAAAAAGTTATAGCCCTAATACACATCGTTCATTCCATGAAAAAGCATTGAAAAATTCACATTTTCTGACTTGAAGTCATGCGACTATCTTTATATTGGCCTCGTGTCATCCGACTTTCTTCAGGAACACTATGAATCAAAATAGAAATTCGCGTTTTTAGACTTAAAATTTAAAAAGCTCGCGATTTTGAAAAAAAAAAAATTAAAACTACACTCAATTGTTAGTCATTTTTTGAACATTGAAAAACAAATGACAATGTTAGTTGAATTTACTGAAATGTAAGTAGTCCTTTCTTTAAGTGAAATTTCATTTGTTTTTAACAACATTTGCAGTGGTCTTTACCTACATAGTATTCTGAGTGTAGTAAACTAATTTTAGAAATAGCCAGCAGTACCTCGTTTCTGTAACTAATGCGATAAGTTTTCGCATCGAGAAATACATGATCACCCTGTTTTTAAGATATGATAAAGTTGACTACAGTTTTAGAGCAACATTTTTCACATCTTTTAACTTTTTAAAATTGTGAACAAATGGATTTTAGTAAAATACATAATTAGAAAAAGAAATAACGTGAATATGATTTGATTAGCTTTTTTTATTAACTATGGACTCTATTGTCTGTGACTCACCCTATGTAAAGCAGAGCTAGGTTGTATTTTACATGTTTTGTGAAACTTTTTTCGATGTGAAAGTTACAGAAACGGGGTGCAGTTTCTAAACTGGCTACTTCAAAAATTAAAAAAGGTCCTGAAAACTGCGATTTTCTGCTTTTACGTTATGCAATCCAACAATAATCTATTCTTTCTAAAAACGAATTTTTACTGTTGTCGCAATTTTGGAATGCATTTTCCTCTTTTAAATTTAGGTGTTAAATTTATCTGTAAAATATAAAAAAAAAAAAAAATAAATAAGTAAAATAACGTTAACCCTAAAATAACATACCGGAATAACGTAAAATAACATTAACCATAAAATAACCTAGCAAAGGAACTTAAAGAAACCAATAACCTTTAAATAATATAAAATATCGTTAACCTTAAAATACGCTAACGAAATATTCACAAAATACCGTTATCCAATACCAATAATCGAATGAAACGATTGCCAACCCATTAACATGGGTTTTTTTCGTACATTTTGTTTTTTGTTTTTGTTTTAATACTTGTCGAAACTTTTATAATAAAGTTTTGCGGCTAAGAAAAAGTTTTACAATTCTGTCGTATAGAAAATGTTTATTTCTTCTCCTTTAACTCTTTCTACGGGTTGCTCTGGGATGATAAAGTTGGTACTATAGTACTTTTAGAACCCCAAAAGTACTATGGTACTAAAAAATTTCCAAATAAAAAATTTATAATTTTGAAAACGTCGTTTACGGAAAAAAATATTAATATAGTGGAATGTGCCCTTATGTGGCCATACACCTGGTATTTTGGCTATATATAAGAAACTAAGTGAAATATTTCAAATCCAAATACATCAGCTGGTAGGCCAACTCCTTGGGCATTTTTCGGCTATAGATCATTTTTTTTTGTGGCAACTAATTTAAAAAAGCTACATAACATATATTTAGTTAGAATATTTTTCTACCTCAAGTCCAAAAAATTAAATATATTTTTTTTCCTTTCCAAAAGTTTGATAATATTCATGATAGACAATACGATTGTTTCACAAATACCCTAATCCCTAATCTTCAGTTGTCCGCAATAAGAAAACGATGATTGGCTTAACTTAAACCGAGACATTACATATAGCCGTCAAAATCTACACTGTAGCTGCAGTTACATTTACCATCGAAATCCAGTTCAAACTAGATTTTCATCATATGGTAGTGTATAAAATGATTCACGAAATAGATTTCGATATCTATTTTAAACTGGATTTCGTATGTAATGTAAATGCCGCTTATGAGAATTTTTGTCTGCTTTAGTGTTTAAACTGGCTGATTTCGTAAACCTAATCATAAAATCAAAACATTTGCAAGGGGAACAATTTTTACATATCAATTACTTTGTATATCATTATCAACTGAAGATTTGGGTAATGCCTATGAAACATTTGTAAAATGATCAAACTTTTTGAAAGGCAACAAATACAAATTTAATATCACAATATCATATAAGATTTGCACTTGAGGTAGAGCAAAATTCTAACTAAATATATGAAAGTTATATAACTATTTTCAAAACAACTCAAAAGGTCCACATTAGGGAATATTTACCCTAAAGTCGACCTAAATTAAAAACTCAAAAAGTATTAAAATTGTTAGAAAATGAAGTAAAATGGACTTGTATATAAAATAAAATTTATTTTAAATTTGTTTATTAAAAGTCCGCCTCGGAACATTTTTTAAATATTGTTTGTTATTCACTTTTTACATTTCCGAAAATTTGCACTTTATATTGCGTTTTTTTTTGAAACTACACAATAAAATATGTACATTTCAATGTGCATTCAAATCAATTTTTTTTTTAAATTAGTGATAGCGGAAATTAAACTCGATGCCAGTTTTGACACTTTAGGGAACAGGCCACAATTGGGAACATTCAATTACATAAACCCAAAATATTTAAAATTAATTAAATTTAGCGAAAGTCTTATGATTAGTTTAACATGCTTACCACGCTTTTGACGAAATAAATATATTACTTTTTGTAAATTTAATAAAAGTAACGGCATCGTGCCGAAAAAGTATCATCAATCGAACCATAAAACCTTTTCGAATATAGAAAACGACTGATCTACGTCGAAGTTTGTGATCGGTGTATTTTGATGTCCATTGATTTTCTGAGTATATATCACATCTGTCTTCCGTTTGGAATTTTTGTAGGAAATACTAATTTTTATTTTAATGAAATTTTTTTATAATATTTTTTTTTTAAAACAGTAGTTTTTACTAATTTGTATAGTTGTTTAAAATTTTTATAGCAAAAACTGACATTGTTAGTTGTCTTTACTACATTTGTTAGTTGTTTTGCAACAGTTAAAAACAACTACATTTTTGGTTATTTTAACGGTCATTATTAGGGCTCGGAAGCTCATGTAAATATATGTTTGTTGTTGTAAGCTGGAGAGTAAAAAATTACATTGTTAGTTGTTTTTATTACATTTTATAGTTGTTTTGCAACAGGTAAAAACAACTATATTTTTGGTTATTTTAACGGTTATTATTAGGGCTCGTAAGTTCATGTAAATATATGTTTGTTGTTGTAAGCTGGAGAACAAAGTTAATCAAATATTTTTGTCGAAAAAGTACTATTTTTGCAGCTGGTTGGTACTATTTTGAAAATTGCATTTATTATCCCTAGGGTTGCTCATTTATAAATAGTGTATTTTAGCAGAAAAATAAGACGAAGAAGAAAACAGAACTGCAGGATTTCAAAGTTTAGCTTTACAAGATTTTATTATTTGTTTTTTTTGTTAGAATTAAAATATTAAAGAGCGTTAATGAATGTCCAAGGTTGTAATTTATAATTAAAAATTACAAAAAAGAATAATACATTTATTAAGAAAATATATATTTTAAACTTTTTTTTTTTTACTTCTTTTTAATAAACTAATTTGTAAGATAAGCGCGAAAGTAGCAAATAAGTTTTTCTTAATAACGTGTAAGCAACGTTTTTTTTTTTTATCAAACACTAATTAAAGGGTTAAGAAAATATTTAAGCACAAGATTTTTAAAAACTTTTAAATCTTAAATTTCTATTCTTCTTAACATTCTTTTGTTGTTATTAATGTTAAGCTGTTTTTTTTCAAATCTTTGTTGCAAGCTTTTCTTCATGTTCTTCTTAACAAAAAAATTTACATATGCTCCTTTATATTGTTGTCTTGTTTATTGTATAAAAGATTAACAATTTCCTGAGTAGTTTCTAAACAATATTCTTTTCCAGTTGTTTTTGTTTTTTGTTTTAGTTGCTCCTAAGTATGAAATCTTTCTGAAAAAAACGCTAACAAAAGAAAATAGCTCACATGCTGTTAGTTAAGTATGCAGTTGTTGTTGTAGTATTTCTTTTTGCTGTTTTTGCCGTTTTTTCAGTTTTGATATCTTTCCGGTTATATTGTATCTATTGTTATTTCTTGCATTGTTTACAGGAATGTAAAGTGTTGTCATCAACATGTGCGTAGACACTATTTATGCAAAATTGTTCTATTTTTTTTTTCCAATGAAAGAAAGAAATGTTATAAAGTTGAATGACATTTTTCCAAACATAGAACTCCAGGAATATATAAGAGTTTAAGTGGACATTTTGCAGCAAAAACAAAACATAACAAAACAGAAAAGTTAATTACAAATCAACCCGTGATGGTTCTTTGTAAATATGCAATTGTCTCGTAGGAAAAAGACAGCTTAAGCAGTTTTTAAAGAAGAAGATTTATTTAAACTTGTTTAGGCTTTAAAATAGGAGAAACATTTATTTGAGTTGCAAACAGTTTTTAGGGTTTTTTTTTTAATATTTTGACTAAAATGTTTCGCTTAAGAAGCAGCTCGTAATGAAACACCATGTTGAAATTCTAAGTATTTTGAAAAAGGAGTAGCATTGAGGATAAAATTGGTAACTGTGGAGAAATAAAAACAAATTTATCGATATTGTGGCAGTCTGGTATATTCTGTTGAGTTTTTAAATAAAAATATTTTCTTTTTCTACCTGCAAATCAGCTTTAAAAAAATATTTCGAAAAACTAGTCGGCTTAACTCTGGAAGAATTCCATATGGTCGCTATTCAAAAATATTTTTTTTTGCTTAAAATAAATCGTAAAAGTATAAAATATTGATTTTTGATTTATTTTCGCAAAAATTTTTTCCGCGAAAATTATTTTGTAAAAGATTTTTGTTTAAGCAAAACTAATTTTCTTAAATTATAGTGAGGTAAGTTTCTAAAAATAGAACTGTTGTGTTGTTGGAGTTGTACTTCTGTATGCAAGAACAAAAACACTGTGTATTGAATAAAACTAGTTTTAATCACAACAAAACTCGACCTGACGATAGCTCAGAGGGCTAAAGCGCTCTGTCTAACGTGTAGTGCGAGTGCATGTGGCATAAGAAATCAGTTTATCTATACCACGGTCAGTGATTGCACAGAAAATTTCATATAGACGCAATCGAACAAATAAAAACATAACAAATATTACTTTATTCAAAAAAATTCAAAAAACAGTGTCACTGACGAAGGTTCAATACCAGAAACTGCGCAGTCTGATTCAAAAAAATAAAAAATTTGCAATGTAGTTATGATTTTTAGAAAATACATTCATTCTTCTCTACCACGCCTTTCACAATTAAATTAAATAAAATTGCATATTAGTTATAGTATTAATTGCAATTGTCTAAAAAAGACGTTAAAAGAGAAATTTTTTGTTGCAACATTGAACACTTGTGTAGCAAAAAAAAAAAAATTAAGCACATAATTTGATTCTCAAAAATGTTGTCAGTTTGCCGAAAATTGGCAATTTATCGGTAGCCCAAAATTTTTATTTCATTCATTTGCATTTTTTTAACTAGTTCTTTCTTTTAGTTCACAGGTTTGTTCGACATTTTTTTCTATTATTTATGTTGTATATTGGTCAATTGTTTGTTTAATAAACTTTCTGGTTCATAAATTTGATATAAAAAATTTTTAATTTTGTTAAAATATTTTTTTTTTGTAAAAAAAAAAAATACTTTTTTGGAATCCCCTTTTAATTTTTTTATATTTTTTAAAGAATATGCTTTCACTGCCATAACTTAAGCAAAAATTTTTAAAAATTCATAAATTTTTTGGCTGAAAAATTTAGAATTTTTTTAAATTCATACAAACAATTTTCGAAATTTTTACCAATTGATTGGCTTTTCTATTTAAATTGACTACATAAAGTTTAGAATTTAAAATTTATTAAATTCTAAACTTTATGAAAAACAATATTTCTTTTATGATTATTCATGATCTATCATGGTGACAGGAAGTAAAGCGGAAATATGCAAACAATTTTATTTAATAGAAAAATATACATAAATTATGAAAAAATCCATGTAACTGTTCTACTTTGTTTTCTTTTCTTTACTTAACTTGTTTGTTTGCTCCTCTACTTCCACCTCCTAAATTTTGTGATTTATATCAAATTTCCGTTTTAAATTAATAATAAACTACTACTACGTTTTGTAGGATTTTTACCAACGGATGTTTTAAAAGGAAAACACCACCATAACGCATGACTGTCATATATTACGCGCTGTTATAGATTTTGAAATCAAAAGGACATTGTTTAAATATTTTGTATAAGGAAATCTAACAACATGTAATGAAAAAGCTGTCTAAAACTTTACACATATTCAAAGCGAAATCCAAAATAATTCAAGCAAGACATGATCTCCATATACCAACGCAGTGTAGACATAACCCAGCAATATTTTTTGTTTTAAATACGTACAAGATATTTACGATGCAATGATTTATAAAACAATCATTTTTATTTCAAATAACCTGGAATATTTTTATAATCGAATTAAAAATGACGTTAAAGAATAATTTAAATTTTATTTAATTCAAACCATTACACGGTGCTACAAAAAAACAAAAAATTGCAAACATTTTTCAATTGACCTAGTGTAGATTGTAAGTCTAGATTAGTGTATTACAAAATCGGGTTGAGAGGTTTCAATATACCCTCAAATTTTCAAGATAACGGTAAAAGAGATTTTTTTGCGACTGGTTGAAAATGTTTTATAAAAAAGATTCAAATATATTGAAAAAAAATCTCCTTTAATTTGTTTTTTATATTTTTTACACAAAAAGCAAAACACCCTGAAAATTTCAGAATGGAATCTCTACTACTTTTTGAGATATGTAGATGTATGTACACAGATAAAACTAAAAACGGGTTTCAATTAAATATTTTATTGAATCAATTAATATTTTAATTGATTTTGCACTTACCACTGAAATGATAGTATTAACTTAAAAAAATTGCATACAGTTTATTAAAACTCTTTCAATTAAAATAATAATAATATCAATTAAAAGAGTTATTGTTTTTCTTTACAACCTCAATTAAAAAGTTTAGTTAAATTGATTAAAACTTTAATTGAAACTTGAGAAGAAAACAATGGTAGTTTTAATTGAAAACTTGTATTTTTTTATTTTTGTTACATGCCCCCCATTAAATAAAAAAGAAATGTAGGTAAATTAAATTGACATTTTATTTATAATAAAATTAAAGCTTTTTAATATAAAAATGTATTATAAGAAACCAAATAAAAGTAAAGACAAAATTTTTGTTTTGCTTGTCCTGTCTTGAACTTTTTCTTGTAATTCAATTGCTTTCTTAAAAAAATCACACACAACTTTAAAATGATAGTTTAATGACACTTATACTTATTGCAAATTTAATTATTTACAAAAATAATAGTTTAATTGTCCTTTTCCGATAAGGTTTATTTAAATCCACATGTGCACTTTTATTACCACAGATAAAACATGAAACTAAATTAAGTTTTCGTGCGTACACGAATATCCCAACAAAGAGAGTGTTGCAAACTCTAGTGAAATAACTATGATTTTGCGTGTATTTGAAATCGGTAAACTATTCAACTTATTAAAAGTTAATCATTTGCGATTTTTTTTCATTTTATTTACAAATTAAATAATATAATGATATAATTAAACCTTTGTTTGATTATTTAATCTAAATAAAATATAAAAAATAGTTTGCCAAATTTTTAAAAATTTTGTTTACATGTTGTTAACACTGTATGGATATATTAGAAAATTCAATAAATTTTTTAATTGAATGAATTAAAAAAATTGTTTAAATTGCCATTGATATTCAAACAATCGATTAATTAGATATTTTTGGTCCATAATTTTTTCTGTGTATAATATGTGGTATGTTATCAGAATGTAATCGATTTTTCTAAAAAAATTTAAAAAAACACTATCAAAAAGTAGTAGAGATTCCACTTTGAAATTTTCAGAGTGTTTAGAACACATGTTTAGCTATTTATATAAAAAATATAAACAAAAATTTTAAGGGAATTTTTTTCAAAAAATTATTTTGATTTTTTATCATTTGTTTTTATTTCTTTATACAATTTCTGAATATCTTTTACAACATCTTTTGCAACAAAAGTTATGGCTCTTGAATGATGTCCTTATCCCTAATTTTGCAATATTTTAACGCTTCAAAGTTTCCACAGTTTTCAAAATAAAAATCGTCGTTTTAAAAATAAGTTTTTTCAAAATCTAAGACTATCGAAAAATATAAACAAAAATTTAAAGTGAATTTTTTTCAAAAAATAGTTTTGATTTTTTATAATTTGTTTTTATTTCTTTATAAAATTTCTGAATATCTTTTACAACAAAATTTATGGCTTTTGAATTATGTCCTTATCCCTAATTTTGCAATATTTCAACGTTTCAGTGTTTCCACAGATTTCATCGTTTTAAAAATAAATTTTTTCAAAAACTGAGACTATCGAAAAATTAGTCGTTGAAATAAAATGGAAATGCTCTATTGTTTAATTAATAATATTAAGAACGGGTTTTAAAATATTTCGCTGGGTTTACTATACAACAATGAAATTGTAAACCTTAAGGGGTTTTTTGTTCAAGTTAAAATACCGTATGGCTAGGTAATGTAAGTTCAGTTGAATGAGAGGAAAGGTAATATGTCAACTGTGAAAATAGATGGATTTTAGAGTAATTTGTCTATAGCACTCATGCATGCTAATTAAATTAAAACAAAGCTTTACAATTTTGTATAGAATTTCTTAATAAATATAACTAAGACACGTTTGAGTTTTGCTATGAGGGAGGTAAAACTTTCATGACAGTTGCTTAAGAAAAATTGTTGACTGTCATCACTTTGAATTGATATATTATTTGTGAGTGAAGAAAAAAATATCTAGATTTTTGTAATCCATCAAATTTTTAAAATACTTAAGAAAATGTTAGCACGCACTTTAAAAAAATTTAAATTTTTTACAGCATTTTATCGTCTTTAGAAAAGGAAATTACCGTTATTACTTTTTGTTTATTTTCTTGTTTTAATTTTTTCTCTTCTAAGACAGACACTTTAGTGTGTAAAGCGAAAAAAAATATAAAGATGAACTTTTTGTTTAAGAAAATTAAAACATAAGATTGTCTAACCAGCATTTATACAATTTCTTGTTGAGGTAACAACAGGTGGTAGTTTAATTTTATGTTGGTTGTATTTAAAATCACCAGCATATTCACACTTTTTTTTTGTTGTAAAAGAAATTAAAAGAAAGAACAAGTTTTCTTTTAAGCTTCATAAAAAACATAAAAACAAAAGAAACTAATAAAACCGCTAACAGCTAACCAGAAACACAGTAAAAGAGGATAAAGTAGGTAAACATAATACCATGTATTAAAAAATGCACAGAAAAAAAGGTAGTTTAACTACGGAATATAATTTAAAAATTTTCTTAACTCTTTTTTAAGAACCGTTTTACATTCAGTTCTAGTGAACTAAAGGTTAACTTTATTTTGCTACTTTCTACTTTTTTTTTGAGTGTATGTTTCTGCTCTACAAGTTGTTTGTTTTAAACAAGAATAATATGCTTTTATGTTCATGTTTTATGTTTAAAGTGTATCTTTTGCATAAAAATATAAACTTTACACAACAGGAAACGGATATTGTAAAAAATCGACAAGAAGAAAAACTAAGCGAGAATAAGAAAAAAAAAAAAAACAAACACCATGAACTTATGGAAATGATATTAATTAATTTGGAAATATAAAAATTACTAGACAATTTTGTGTGAAGAGCCGAAAGCAGGTGAAATTATGTTTTCGTAATGCATCCCGAGATTTCTCGTTAAATTTAAATTTTTATAGTTTTCGACATTTTTTTTTTCGGGAATCCCGAGGATATTAAGAATTTATAATAAAAAAGTTATTTTATTTTCACATTTTTAATGCAGCAATGATAAATTGGTACAGCTTTTGAATGCGAACAATTGCTAATTAATAAAAATTAGTTCGCTAAAACTAGCAGTAAATTAATAAGATAAAAAAAAAGCAAAACAAAATCTGTTAAATCTATAAAATCTTAGTTATAGTTGAGCTAAATTTTAGTTAATTGGGAGTAACAAATTAATCTGCTAAGAGCATCAAAAAGATTTGCTAAATATTAGTTGGAAAAAAAACAGAACTGTGAAATTTCTAGAGTTTTTTTTAGATTTATTTTTATACGAATAAAATCTGCCCTTCTGAAATCAGCAGACTGCTAGCAAATATTTCTATTGATTTAAGAAAATTATACTGTTATTTGCATTTAACTTAGTTAAAGGTAAATACACAGAGAGAATTTTAATGAACGAAAAATAACCAAAATTTTCATTAAACTAATGAAACTGTTTTTATAAAGTGGACTACAAATTTCCGTAGAGAATTCTCCCAGAGAAAGTGTAACAAATTTAATCAATAAATTTCTACTTTGTGCGCCCCGGTAGGCTAGTTGGTAGCGCGCTGGCTTATCAGTGCGGGGGTCGTGGGTTCGATTCCCACCAGAGGCACTGGTCTGTTTTCGCTACAACGCGCCGAAGGCCATAGTAGCTAGTGCTCGGTTAGGGTAATAGTATATAATTTGTAATTATATGATTATTAATTAATAAAATAAAAAAAAAAAATAAAAATTCTACTTGAAAATAACTAATATGTTGTAAATTTAACAGTTTTAATTTTGCTATTCTTATCTTACTAATATTTGGCAAAAAAATGTCTGCTAAGCATTTTTTTCTGCAAGGTTATTTTGAAAAAATGTTAAGTAGATTTTTTTCTCGCTATGTTTACAGACCTATTACTATGAGTGTAAGCCCTGTTTTTATAAAGCTAACGAAATAATTCTTCCATAGGAATATGTAATTTTTTATTATTGTAAATATAGTTTTGGAAAGTTTCAGACAAATCGAAATTGATCTTTGACTTCCGTTTTTCATTTACAAATCTAAAGCTTTCGAAAAATTTGCAGTCTCTCCAGGAGTATAAGGGATAAAATTCAAATTGTTTACCGAAAATTGGTGTGACCCAAAAACTTGTACCAAAATAAGGTTTTTTCAATGTTTAAACGTTGACCGGTTGACGTTCTTCAAACGAGAACAATAATTCTTCCAGAGAAATATGTAATTTTTATTATTGTAAATATAGTTTTGGAAAGTTTCAGACAAATCGTAATTGATCTTCGACTGCCGCTTTTCATTTACAAATCTAAAGCTTTCGAAAAATTTGCGGTCTCTCCAGGAGTATAAGGGATAAAATTCAAATTTTTTACCGAAAATTGGTGTGTCCCAAAATAAGGTTTTTTTCAATGTTTAAACGTTGACCGGTTGACGTTCTTCAAAGGAGAACATTTTGTTTTCAAAATTAAAACTAGTTTGTGATCTTAACTCTAATCTAGCCAAATAATCAAGATTAAATAAAAATTATTATGATTTTTTTAAATTTTTATTTTGTGTTTTTTTTTATATGATTACTGTTTTTGTAGTGATATAATTTTATTCTTTATTTAGATTACAATATTGAAATTAATTACGGCTATCAATTTAAATCGGTATTTTAGTGGTTTCGTGTTTTTAGCGGTTATGGTACCCATCCTTGGTTTTTTAAAAATCTTATTAGCAAAATTCCGATACTCTGATTTGTAAATCATGTTATTAAAAATTAAAATTTTTTAATTCTGTTTGCATTTGAACTTTTTCAGAAAAAAATGCTAAAATTAACCGATTTTCTCTTCAAATATTAGTAAGATAAGAACAGCAGAAATAAAACTGTAAATATGTCATATTTTAAGCTATACTTAAGTTGAATTTTAGTTAATTGAAAATAGCTAATTTTTGTTCAATATATTGTATATTAAATAAAAAAAGCTTAATTTTTTTTTGTGAATTGTTAATTTCGCGATTTTTTTTTCGTTTGTTTTTAATATTTTTTTCGCTTAACTTTTTTTTTCTTGAATTTGATTTAAAAAATGCTTTTTTGTTTTGCAATGAATTAAAATTTAGGCATATCCACAAAGCAATTGTAATTTTTATAGTTTTATTAGTTTTTTGTTATACCAAACAATATTTGTTTGACATTTTAATTTGTGAATATAATTAATTTGTTTGTTAGTGTGACAAAATTTTAATTGAATACAAGCCAACAAGAAAAATCAAATTTTTCTGTGTAAAAAAAACTTTTTACTTTAATTATTTCTCTAACTCCCAAATACTAATTATTTTTAAATATATTTAAAATTTGTTATCTTTGAACATTCATACAATCCTTTCTCAATTTCCTTGCCACAATTTTATTTAATTAATGCAAAACAAAATTAGTTTTTTTTTATTGGTCTCTTAAGGAAACCTATACTTACTTTTTCATTTTGCCATTGTTTTCCAAAAGTCAAAATGAAAGAAGACATACAAATACAATTGTTACATATTTTATTTCTTCTATTTTTTTGAAAAGGAAAAAAGCTAGAATTTAAGTAGAATTTAGTGAAATATACTATAAAAAGAAAAACTAGAGAAATATAAAGTAATTGTACAAGTAGTAAGTAACAAATACATGCAAATTTTACCCAAGGCAGTGATTTGTTTCCGTTTCCGTTAAAAATTACTATTATGTATATTATTTAGTTTTCTTGTATGAGAGTGGGAGAGATATTTTTTAGCTTAAGTTAAAAATGCTTAAAAACTCATATCTATTTATAATAAAAGAAACTCATTACGTTAATTATTTCCTAAAGATATAACATGAAAAAATCAAAGACATTTTTTGCTTTAATGAAAAGTATGTTTTCCTCTTTGGGGCTTATTTCTTTTTTTTTTGAAAAGGGGTTAAGTTTACAGTTTCAAGTCTTTTGAATTGAATTTTTATTTTAAAAATTAAAGAAATATTTTGTGTTTGTTTTTTTGTTCTTAACTAAATATATTCTGTAACAAGCAATAAAAATTTATGCTATAACACGTTTCTTTTATTTTGTACTGTCATTTTTTTTATACATTTTATATATTTACAAATAAAATAAAGAAAATATGAAAAATCTAATACAAAAAAAAAAAACAGATTCTTTGCAAGCTGGAAAGGAGAGAAAAATAAAAAAAAAAAATAAAAGTGGCTTATACAGAATGCATTGTAATGCTTATAATGTATATTTTTTTTACAGAATATTTTATGAAGTATTGTTAAAAAAATATAAACACTACAACGATCTTTGTGTAAATTTAAACGTCTAATGTGTAAATTTTTTTTTTTGCGAATAAACACATTTTCCTTATATTCATTTAATATTAAAGTCTGTTAAAAATGACAGAATTAGTTATTTAGACCGAATTTTAGATCTCGAATTAATAAACTATTTCTTTTTACTGTTAAATTTTGCAAATATGGTTCATTTTTGGCTACCAGTTGTATTTTAGTGTTAAATTTGTATAAAAAAAATAGCAACAGTAAAAAATATGTACTATATCGTCTAAGAAATGCCACCAACGCCAATATGTCTGCTACATAGACACAAAATGATAATAAAATAAAAATGTGTTAAAAACGTGTACAATATACAAAAAATATACACTCATAGAAAGAAACCTGTAAAATAACAGAAAAAGCTACTAAAAATTAGTAAAAAATAACGTTGCAGGAAAAACTGCTAAAATTAGCAGATTATTTTTTTGCTAAATATTAATGAAAAAGGAATAGCAAAAATAAAACTGTTAACTTTACAAATTTTTATTTATATTTGAGTTGAAATTTAGTTAATTGAGAATATTAAATTGCTTTGCAAAAACTAGCAAAAACTTTACTAAATATTTGTAGGCTAAAGACAGCAAACAAAAACTGTAATATTAACAATATTTTTACTATATTTAGCTTAAATTTAGTAGAATGCAAATTGCAGTATATTTTGCTGAAATCAACAGAAGTTTTTGATAAAAAACAGAAGGGCATTAAAAAATCTGAAAAAAACTTTAAGAACTTTAAAATTTTAAATTTTTTTATGATTTTTTTTTTTACTAATATTTAACAATTTTTTTTCTGATATTAGCAGAGTAATTTATTATTTTCCTTTAATTAAAATTTAACTCAAATATAACTAAATATTTGTAGATTCAACAGATATATTTTTGCTAATCTCATCTTACTAATATTTAGCAAAAAAAATCTGATAATTTTAGCAGTTTTTTCTGCAATATGCCATTTTTTAGCTAAATTTTTAGCAAATTTTACTAATTTTTTTCTATCAGTGTACAATTGAAGATGTAAAACAAAAAGGACATAAAACCCAATTTTGATAAATAAAACAAACGAAATAGTTGTTCTGGAGACATATCCAAGCCAACAAAATGTATTGCTATGCCATTCAAAAGCAATTAATATTTAAAATTGGTTTTTATGACGTTATTCACATTAAACAGCCCATTTTGTTTTAAAGCATGAAAAAACCACTCATATAATGGCTACAAAGTACAACAAAAACAAAAAACCGACTCTAAAGTCAGTACAAGGTAACAACAATTTGGGGCTTGCAAACAAAGGCGTTGAAAGGAAATAAACAATATGTGAAAACATAATACTTAGGGGTATAAAAACAATACCCATAATAATAAAAATAAGAAAAGAAAGATTTTTTTTTAACGTTATGAAAAAATACATGTAACGGTCTTTTTTTTACTCGAAACTTATTTGAAAACTAACGATCTGTAACAAATTATTAGGATTTCCTAAATTATCACTTTAACAAAAAAAAAATTTAAAACAAAAACCCATTTTATTTATTTCAAAAACATACGTATGAGTTACATTAATTAGCTAAAACCTCATCACTCATACTTAGTGAAGGATGTAGTAAAACTATTTTTAAAAAAAAGTATTTTTCAATTGCATTGAATAATTAATTTATGTACAACTCTAGGCGTATGAGTTATTTTAATTAAATATTACTCATACTCACTTGCTTTTAATTTTTTTAGTGTTAACCTTTTGACGACCAATGGTTGATATAAGGTTCTTTTCATATTTATAACCCATATACTGTGGTTCCAAATACATTTTTTGGCATCAATTCGAAAAGTATTGGCAGAGCCTTGTTTTTCAATATTACGCATAAAAAACAGCCGAACATCGCCCACACCACACTCCCACTAAATATTTACCATTAACAATCATCATTTTTTAATTTGATTGTTTTATTTGATTTATTTTGGTGATATTCAGATTTTTATGGCTTCTTCGAAGTACCCAGTCTGTTTTATCATCACATTTGTACCCAAAACTAACGAATTTCGGCAAAGATATTTGAAAATGGTTCTAAACTAAAATTGCAGTTGTGGGAGTTTGTGATATGATATGTATTATTGATATTTATTATTTGTTCAGGCACTAATTAAACCTCATGAATCAAGTTTTACTATACCGAATTTCGAAACGGTTCTATTAGGGGAGCTGTTTTTTCACTTTATGCTCCTTGGCAATTTACAAGAATATCTTTTAACTTTTCTCAATTTGGATTTCACTTTATCCTATTTGACGCCTTTGCCTATCATATAAATACATTTTCACTGAATTATCTTCAGCTGATTTCATTGGGGTGTTAATGGGTTAAACATGGCCCCAAATTTTAATATGGTATGCCAAAATTACGATATCCTTTTTTATAAATTAACCCTTTCGGATATTATAGAGATATTTCGGACGAGAACCTTACGGAAATACCCAATATTGGCTCGACCTAAAGAAAAACTATGCTTATTTTTCTTGAATATATACAGATTATACTGCAGCATTGCAATGAAGTTTGTTGTTTTTTTTTTTTTTAATAGACTATCCCTATGGAAAATGAATTTTCATGCAAGAATTCATACCAGCAACAAAACTAAAATGTTGTTTGGAGAAAGAAACATTCCACTTCTTAACTGGCCTGCATGCACATAGAAAATCTATAGGGAATATTCGTTCGTAAGGTTTATGCCAATGATATGCAATTTAACACTGTCGAAGATCTAAAATCCGCTATTGTAACGGAGTGGTCAACTTCGGACTTAAACTTATTACGAAACTTAATCAGTTCTAAGCATAAACGATTATTTGAGCTAATAAAAATTTTAATTAATGACTTATTTTTTTATGAAAATTTTTGAATTGAGTATGAATCTTATTATAGTAAAAATGATTCTAGTTAAAATAAAATTTTTCGTGTTTAAATTAATATTTCAACATTATATATGTCATTTCCGCATTTTAAAAATTAGTAGAAAAGTATTTAAACTAAATAAAAAAAAAAACTGTGTTGAATTTCAAAGCTGTTTCAATTTAATTTAATGTTGTTTCTACTTGATTTTCTAACGTTTTTTTTTATGTGTATAGTTTCGAGAATTTGTAAATAGGATATGTAGTCGACAAACAAACAAACAATTTAATTTAATTTATTATACAATTTCAAACCAAGCCCATGGGGCCAAATATGGCTTACATCCCAGCAAAAATTATTTTCGATTTGGTAAGCAGTAACTTCTTTTCAGTGCTTCCAAAGAAGCGCTTCGCCGTCATGCATGCAATGAAGCAATTCTGGAAGGCATTATATTGTGCTTCCCTGAAGGCATTCTTTTTATTAAAAAATAAAAATACTGCTAATAGTGATTACATTTAACATAAAATCAAATCTTAGCATAAATTAAAAAATTTTTAAAAACATAAAATAAATAAATAAATAAAATATATAAATTAAAAAGTAAAAAAAAAGAAATAGACACAAACGTATATGAATACTTCTCATTTATCCTTCTTCCAAATTGTCCCTAGCGAATATAGTTGCGTTCAAATATATAAAACTAACAAATTTAACAAATTTGTTAATAAAAAAAAAAAAAAAAATAATAAAAAATTTTAAACATTGTTATAGCAGGCATACTCTTTTAGTTTAGCCTAAAATACATTGACAGAATTGTCAAAATTTCTAAGTAATAAGGTCAACGAGTTCCAAGTATTAGCTACCCTGTACTGAAAAGATCGTTGATGATCGTTTATTACCAGTTGTCAAAATTAAAATAACTTTATTAGTTTAAATTTTATAGAGCTGCGAACTATAACTTCATAAATATGAAGCAGACCTTATTGTCTTCGAAAATATAATTTTTTTTTATTTAAAGGCAATTTATGTTCTAAACATAAGGTATATTCGCCAATATATTTTTAATTAAAAATAATATATATATAATATATATGGTTTGTATTTCTTCTAAAATTTCTAAAGTGATTTGTTACAAAAGAAAAAAGTCGTTTTCTTTAGTTACTACGTATGAGTGATATTAATTATATTAAAAAATACTCATACGCACTGTTAACCCAAAATACAATTTTCGTTTGTTTACGATTTTGTATTGAGAGATATTTTAACATTAAATATCGAATATAATAATCTCTTTCATTCGCATAATTTGTACATCTTACCACACCCCGAAATTAAATTAAATGTCTGGTTATACCTATTTTATAAATAAAACTTTTGCTTCAAACTGTATGCCTATCAATTAACTCATTCATTAAATATTCGTTACGTATGTATGCATGTTTGTTACACATATTCATTAACTACATGGTATACTATGCAGCCATAAGTGTTTTCCAGGCATAAATCAATAATTAATTGACCGTCGCGACATATTGACTTATCATACTGCTATTAAAACAACAACAACAACAGCAAACACAAATTCTAAATGTAACTTGAATCCAATACGCCTTCATGCCAAATATATTAAATATGACTCTCCCTAAAACAAAAAAAACTGTTATAATGCATTTGTTTGAGTTTATAACTCCTTCTATACATTCATACTTTCATTTTAGGACATAAAGTACATTGTCCGGTGGTTGTCTATTTAAAACCAGAAAATTTATATGTTTACATAGTGTTATATTTCAAATTGAAAGGCCATTAGTATAATTAGCCTGTCATTCAAATATTTTATGTGTAAATGTGTATTTTTGTTTGTATTAAATGAATAAACCAATGGATATTTTTAAAATTTCCAAGTAAAACATTAATACAGGTGTGTTGTATTGTTTTCATTAGTTTAGTAGTTTTAATAATAGTGATACTATTGACAGGTATTCATACATTTTAATTTATATTGTAGTTTATGAATTGTATCCCCTTACTGGTATATGAATATTAAAAAAATGTTTCCCTTTTAATTGTGAGTTAAAAAAAAAAATAAATATAAATTATAGTTTTTAATTGAGAGGAAATTATTCTGTAACCGATAATAAAAATTAATAAATTAATTGAAACTATAAAAAATATCTGTTGTTACTACGAGGTAAAAAAATTATTATGAATAATTAATAAAAACTAATAAAAAAAGGAAATATAATGTTTTAATAAAGCTATGATTTATTAATGTAATACTAGTTTATAAACCATTTCATAATAAAATTGGAAAACAACATAAATTTTAAGAAATTGCTTGTAATTAAAAACGAAGTGGTATTGATTTTCACCACGGTGCTAATTTGTTAGCAATACAAAGGGTTATCGCTATAGTGTACACTAGTCTGCTTCTTATTTTTAAAAACGACGAATTTTTGACGGACAACCTTGGGTTACACACAGAGAAAAATTTAGCTATTTGCCAACAGGAATTCTGTTACTACGACTCAATTTCGATTATTGCTAATTTCAGTCGATTGCCACAACTTAACATTAGTTTTCACAACAAAGTTCGGTTAATTTAACTGAATTTTAGTTGCAGCACCAAAAATATTCAGAAATCTAATGTAAATATCGTTGTACTAACTGAATTTATAAGTTGTTACCATTAAAATACACTTTTCAATTCGGTTGGCACTTTATTTTTCTGTGTGTAGATTAAGATTTATGAAAAAATTTTTAAAAAATTCCAAAAAAATTTATATTAATTTCATTTTGTATTATATTTAACACCAAATACTCAAGAACAAAATATTTAGTTTTTATAAGATTGTTAACCCTTAACCACACTAGGTCAAACAAATATCTAAAATTTAATATTATTTTCACAGCTCCAATAATGAATAACAAATTAAAAAACCATTAAAGATTGCAAACATTAAAATAATTTTTGGCGCTTTTCTTTAAACATATCATGAAAATTAAAAAAAAAGCAAATAATACTGAAGGCATCAATCAGTTCACTTAGAGTGTGTACTAGGGCGGGTCGATTTAAAAATCGCTCAACGTTCAAGGAAAATCATATTTTAGGGATCAAAATAAGAAACTTTGCCAGGAAGCAAAAAACGAATTCTGATGTCCCGACTTTTGACCCGTATGGTCAAATTTTGAAAAAGCCCACTTTGATATTTCAGAAAGTAGGAGGAATCTCTCCAAGATTATGGGAGCTACTTCTTCTCCGGGCGACGCGCTAGCAGATTAATGCATAAATCATCATTCTAGGTGACCGTTAAGGGCCTTTTTAACCGTGTTTTTATAGCAAAATATACAATTCTCGGGATAGAGATATTTCAGAAAGTAGGAGGAGTCTTTCCAAGATTAGGGTCTCTATTTCTTCTCCGGAAGACGCTCTAGCAGATGCATGTATAAATTATATTCGATTGGGGTTGGATTCGATTGGGGCACTCTAAATGGGTCAAAGTGGAATTTTTCAAAATTTGAACTTACGGGTCAAAAGTCGGGACATCAGAATTCGTTTTAGAGGTATGGTTCCTTCAGTAAAGTTTCTTATTTTGATCCCTAGAATACGAGTTTCCTTGAACGTTGAGCGATTTTTTTGCCTCCATACAAATCGACCCGGCCTAGTGTGTACCGATTTAATTTTGGCGGATTTGGTGGAAAGTCAGTATTTCAGATAAAAAAATATTTAAAAAAAATATATTTTTGGAGAAAGAAATTAATTTAACATTGTAAATTGTAATTTGGCGCATCGCTAACCCATGTTTTCCGCAGGTCTAAAATGTTACATAAATAAAGTTTATAAAACTCATTTAATTTTATATTAAGTTAACATCGATGGCGTATGAGTAATATTGAAGGTAATTAATAATACTCATACGCAGATATGTATGTACTGCAATAAACTTTTATTATTTTGTTTTTCTTGGATTAAAGTAGTATAAAAAATAGGATTTTTTGAAAAGAAATAAGCTCTTAAATTTTCTGTTAAAAAATTTTGTCAAACTCGAATATGTGCTATTGACGCAACAAATGTTTGAGTATGAATTTAAGCAACATTAACAACAAAAACTATTTTTAATATTTTACAAAATATCTTTATCAACCACACCTATCATATTCAAGATTTCTATTGCATTTTTTGGGTCATACATAGAAACAATTCTTGAAAAACCAAAAACTCAACCATTACAACCCAATTTACATAAGTTTCATTTTTCAAAAAACACAAACTGAAGTTAGTTCTGATACTACCCAGCCAGAAATTGCCAATGGTCTGAAAAATCAAGCACTTTCAGAGCACTATTTGCCAATGATCCAACAAATACAGTGCTGGCAAAGCACTGATTTACAACGCACTGCCAACGTTAGTAAAAAGTGCTTTGCCAGTGCTTAATTAACAAAATTTACAATAGTAAAAATTATAAAAGCACTGGCACAGCTCTGGCCTAGAACGCTCTGCCAACTTTCGTAAAAAGTGCTTTGCCAGTACTTGATTTACAAAATTTACAAGCGTAAAAAATAAAAAAGCATTGGCAAAAAGTGCATTGCCAGTACTTATTTAAAAAATTGACAACAAGAGTGGAAAAATTCAAAACTAAGAATATTAAGGTCTCCTATGATATTCAGCACAAACTATCGTTTTTGTACTAAAATTTTACTTAAGAAATTTATTTTCAAATTTCACAAAAATAATTTGATAAAAAAAAAATATTCAGTTATTTTGTTTTTGAACTTATGCTATAAACACATAGACGACTGCAGCTACACGACTACAGCCTGTCAAAAATAAAATACACACGTTTATATGAAAACGATTATTTTGGCAACAACACAGCTACACGGCTACCCGACTACTTTTGCCGCTGTAGTCAACTTAAGATAATTTCTATTTTTGTTGGCTACAAAACAAAAATAGTGTTGACAATAAAACAAAATATGTAACAAATTAGTGCTTTAAAATATTTTATATTGTTAAACTCAAAAAACGTAGCAACATTAAATGCTATAATTGCATTAATATTCGAGAGGGGTTAGATACATATATTTTAAGTTATAATAATGTATTATAAATAAGTAATTGTTTTTTTAAGTCAACTTTATATACGTGTCTACAACCATGCATGTTGTTCTATTTTAATAAAGCAAAAAAGAGATGTAATTGGCACTACTGAAAAAAATTCATTTGTATAAAACACAGCTGTTTACTATGTTGCTGTCGTTTCCAAAATAATAAGTAGCTGACCACACGGCGACGATTGCAGTTAACGGCATTTGTAGTCGTGTAGCTCTGTAGCCTGCTGTGGTCTATGTGTTTACAGCATTAGCTGAAGCAAGCCTACTGTTATTTCTGTTCTAATTACCAAAATCATTCAATAAGAAATGATATAACTCTTTACTGAAGTGAATTACTAATGGCCGTAATTTCAAGCAATATATACCTACTGGTGCTTAGTTACCTAACGTGTACACGAACAAAATCGGGTAGGTATCTAAGCACCGGTAGGTATCTATTGCTTAAAATTACGGGCATAAGTAGGACTTTATTGGTCGTTTTTGGTTTTAGTACTGGCAAAGCGCTTATTGCCAGTGCTTTGCCAACGTTTTAAAAAAAGAAACGGCCAAGCCCTGCCCGGTGTTATCATTTTGGGGTTGGCAAAGCACTTATTATATTATTAAAAAAGCACTTTATTGGTTGTTCTACCAATGCTTTGCCAACGTTTTAAAATTATGGTTTTGGTATTGGCAAAGTAACATCCAAGCCCTGCCCGGTGTTGGCAAAGCACTTAAATCTTCAGATATCCAACGCTCTGCCAACGCTCATACCACCGTTGAAAGCACTGGGCCAATGCTTTGCCGTTTATTTTTCTGGCTGGGTATGTATGTGTATAAGTGTAGGTAGGAAATATTTCATTATAAAATCTATTTTATAGCCATATGTCAAAATGGTCAAATCTCAAGAATTCAAAAAAAAAAAAACGAAAGATATACGTTAGTAACATGTAGATATGCGTCTATAACAGAAAGCCAGGTAATATAATCATAAATTTTACTTCAATTTGTTTTTGCTACATGCACTATACACATATACACATATATACTCATACCCTTAGCCTTTAGACATGTTCTCTTACAAATGTATTAAACACTAAATTTTATAACTAGACACATTTTGCCTACAACAACCGTACAACAAAAAAGGAATATTATACCGTTAGTATGAGTAACAAAAATTATATATAGAAAATGAGTATGTGTGCATGTGTGTGTGTAAGTGAATATTGCATATATGTCAAAAAAAAGTAAAGGTTCCCAATAAGCAATATATTACCCAGAAGATATTACGGCAATATTATTAATTTTTCATTTTGAAAATAATCAAATATCTTCTTTTTATCAGCTGGAAGATACTCGGTAACATTGGAAAATAATTTTCAAAAAATATTTTTCTCTTATTTCAAAAAATAAAATTTTATAGAAAATCCGATTAAAATAAAAAACAGCTTTATTTGGGATAATTAGGCAAAGAAAAAAATTTGCAAATATTTAGGTAAGATTAAATTGTATTTTGTTATTTAATTGAAATAGGGTATCTTCCGCAATACGAAAACCATTGTAGCCGCAATAATATTTTTCTTCTAGGCAATAGAATTATGGTATCGTATTCGTATTGCTATGTTTGCTGGGTATTGTATGCTATATACACTGTGAAAAATTTGTTTTAATTCAATAACAATTTCTGTATTCATACACTCTGTATATTATGTAGTTTACTATTTAAATTTTAATAAAAAAGTTTTCTTATATTTTTTAAAGAAATATTTATTTCAACATTTTTTACATTTGCTCAAAATAATTTACTACCATTTACTGATTATTTAGTTTTTTATTGTTATTATTATTGTCATTTATTCACAATGTAACAAAAATGTTAGGTTTATTTGCAAAAGTTTTTGGTTTATTTGAAAAAGCTTACACACATCCTTAAGCCATTAAAAAAAATGTGTTTGTAGTGTGTGTGTGTTATCATTTCAAAGCCATACACAGGTTATAGCATTTTTAATGCAATTGTACGCTATTGAAACCAAATTGCAGGTTGTTCACTGAAAATCTAAAATATGAAATATATCGAAAACAGTTTGATTTCAATATTTTGGACGGATTTGTGTTTAGCGTGCGTTATATAAAAAGGAAGTGTCGCAAGCGGAGGTCTTTTGTTTTTGGTGTTTTATAGTGTTATAGGTATTTAAAATTGTGTTATTGGTTTTTTTAAAAAGTAAAGACAATTTAATTTATTGAAAGCTATATATACATATACATTCTAGCTTTCCATGTCTTGCTTTCACGTTTTACCGAAACAATCATTAGTGGAATTTCAATGTCATTAATTCTTTAATTAATGACATATTATTAATGATTGGGTTTCAATCTCACGAAAAATCATTTAAAAAATGTTTTTTTGCCATAATTTCGCTCCGTGCATTGCAAAAAATCTATGTATTCAAACATATAGATTTTTTGCAATGTAATATTTGTCTATGTATGTGTGTATGATAAAGTGACATGTTTCATATTTTGACATTTTGACAGAAAAGGCATAAAATAAAAGGGAGTAAGACAGAAAAGAAATAATAATATTTTTATTTTCTGTTGGTCAAATAAAATGTAAATTTTTCAGTTATGTAAATGGAAAAAATTAAAAAAATGTCAGATTTAAAAATCACGAAAATTTATTTGAATTTAAAAAAGGCTTTTAAAGTATTATATAGAAAATTAAAGTATTATATGAATATAAATAATTTCTCAGATTCAGATACATTTAGACTTTAAAGACTTAAAAACATGTAAACATGTGAATTTGATATTACTAATGGGCAGTCAGTTATACCAAACGTTGCGAAGTAATGCAAGGGTAAGGAGTATAACTTATTACCTGGTAACGTATTCCGTAATACCGAGGTTATGCTGTGATTGAAGATGAGAATTGGGATGTAGCTCAAATATTCGTATTTATCCAAACAAAAATTGACAGACTTATTTCTGAAGAATTTTTTATTTTTTGTTAACATTCTTCGAGTTATGATTGTTAAGCCTTTTGAGATTTTTTTTTTTTGAAACAAAAAGATGTAACAACATTGAGCATGAGAAATGGGATGTAGTTAGCAGTATTTTTCCAAACAAAAATTGACAAAAAGAATCAAAGCAAACTTAGTTATTCAAAAAAAAAAAGAGTTAGTTTTTTCATACCAGTGTGTTGTTACGCCTTTTTGTTTTTGAAATTCATGAAACTTGTTGTTACGGCCTTTTGAATTTCGTTCATAAAATCATTATTTGTTGACGTATAAGTTAAAAATTGTGTAGTTAAATGTAATTTAGTCTAGTGTATCGTAAGCAATCAAAAACTCGATTTAGATTTTTTTTCTTGTTGCGCCCTTTTCCATATTAGGTGACGATATAAAAAAATATGGTAAAAAAAACTCTAACAAATATAGCTTAAACTATTAATAATTTTATGATCAGAACCGTATTTAAAATTAATTTATATTTCAGTATATATGATTATGTATGATTTGATATGATTATGTATGTACCATATACAGTTTTATATTGTTGCATATATTATTTGCTATTGCTTATATAGCTTATATGGATCAGCATATAAACATATAAGACCATATCAAATTATGTCAATTTCAATAAGATTGGATTGATGAAATAAAATTAGATGAGACCAACACTCCGATACAATCGAATCAAATGATATATTTTTATATCTAATTTTATATTATTTTATTTGCTCCAACTATACAGAACCAATTTCAGCATCTAATTATATCTAATTCAAAAATTATTTTTAACTGGAAACTTGTAATTAGTCTACATAGTTCTGTCATTTCAAATTAAAAAAGTAGTTCTAGCTTATTTTTGGCTGCCCTACTTATGTGTAAGAAGATTAATTTTCATTTCTTTTGCCTTTTTTTGCCATTTTTACTCAGCCGACGAAAATAGATCCGATATAATCATATATGATTATATATTGTATAACATTTAACTAAACATTACATCATATCTCATCTGATCCGAAAAATGGCATAATCTGATCTCATGGTACGTCATGGCACTACCGCTAAAATACCGTTATCGATTCAAACCCATTTCAGCTGACTATAGTTAACCCTAAAATACCGGTACCGATATAACTAAAATACCAATACACTTAAAATATCGTTACCGAAATAAATAAGATACTATTATCGCTAAAGTACCGTTACCGAATTAATTGAAATAGCGTTATCATTAAAATACCTTTACCGAAATAATCTGACAAAGTCCAAAAAAAAAAAAATCGCTGTAAATAGATATATTTTCCCAAATTTTCATCATATACTAAAAATATCGTTACTAAAATAACGTTACCCCTAAAATACCGTTATCGGAGTAACTGAAAACCCCTTATCCTTAAAATAACGTTACCGAAATAACTACAATATGTTTACTGCTAAAATACCGTTACCGAAAAAAGTAAAATACCATTAACGAAAAAAACCGAAATATTTTTATTTTTTTTTATTTTATTAATTATTAATCATATAATTACAAATTATATACTATTTCCCTAACCGAGCACTAGCTACTATGGCCTTCGGCGCGTTGTAGCGAAAACAGACCAGTGCCTCTGTTTTGGGAATCGAACCCACGACCCCCGCACTGATAAGGTAGCACGCTACCAACTAGCCTACCGGGGCGCACCGTTACCGAAATAATTCAAATATTATTTCGGTAACGGTGTTAACGAAATAAAAGACAATAGGGTTACCCTTACCGACGATACCCGCATCGGTTACCATATATGTTTTGAGCTTAAAACAGCTTTTCTTAAGACTTTTAGCTTTAAAAGGAGTCTCATATTTTGGGCAGGAGTCCCATATTTTGGGCATGGAAAATGATTTAAAAATACTTATATTTATAGTTGTATATTTTTTTGCATCTATTGCATTATTATTTCAATTTATCCTAAACCAAATTCCTGACCATATTACACAATACTTTTTATTTTAAAACATGTCCAAAATAAACAAAACTTTAAATTTATTATTATGTAAAGTTAATTAATCTGTACAATTAATTAGCAGATTTTAAAATAAGCCATGTTGAAAGCCATGCTAAAACAACAGAATTTGCAACAAAAATAAAAATCAATCATTTCATATAAAATATTCATGTCTAAAACTACACTATTGTATGAAATTAAGTAAATTAAATATTCAATATGTTTTATACACTCACACACACACACACACACATAATAACAATGTGAATTTCAATATCTATGTGTGTTAGTGTCAGGATAACAACAAAAGTAGTAGCATGTAGCAATATTTTGTATATTTTATATACAATTTTGTGTGTGTGGATTTATTGCAACAACTAACAATGATACGCCTCGTTATGCAAAACCTAGTCATTTATTCAAATCATCATTTTTCTATACACACATACACACACACACGCGCATACAAGTGCAGCTGCATGTATAGATTACAAGTAAAATTTAACCACACAAAAATTTACACATGTATCAGACATCCCGAGTAAAAACGTTTGTTAAGGGTCCGCCATCTAACGTTTTTTTCTTCAACTAATGCTTATTTCGTGAATGAACCCTTAGCTCATGTCTGATTTGACAGATAATTAGATTTATCCTTCCGCTGAACGAATATGGTCCGTATGTTCGTTATCTTGTGAAAAAAGTGAAAGAAACTGGCATCCTCATCGATAAACCAAAGCGTGAAAAGCCAAAAACATTGCGTACACCCGAGAATATTGCTGCTGTGGCAGAAAGTGTGCGTGAAGCGCCATCAACATCAATTCACCGTCGTTCTCAACAATTGAACATTTCGGAGACATCGTTGAGACGAATTTTGCATAAAGACCTTGGTATGACGCCATACAAAGTCCAATTGGTTCAGGAGTTCAAAAAAAAAAGTTATTTGGCGGACCCTTTATAATACCCCCTACAGAGTCACATTAGAAAATTCGTCAGTCATCATTTGGACATAATTATTTATTATATCAATGCACTTGAACAACTTTCTATCACAGTTTGTGTAAAATTATACATATATATGGACATTTGATGAAACAACTTAAACCGACTTAAGATACTTTAACGGATTTTTGTCTTTTCAATACGGGTATTTTCCTTTCTGGTTCTTAAGTTTCGACACCTTCTACACAAGAAGATATAGGATCCCTAAAATCAACTAATTTCTGTTAAATAAAATCTGTTTTATATCCCATTTATACTACAACCAAAAACTAGTAGTTTTTGAAAATTTCTAGCTTTTGTTTAAAAATTTGTATGGAATTTGACGAGTAAATACAATTAGTTTTCAGAAACTACTATTTTTTTTTTGGTTAATTATGTTCTAACTTTTTTCTTTGTTATTCAATGTTGTAAGTGACAAAACCCCATAAAAGTGACAAAACCCCATAAAATCTTATAGGGTAATTTTTTAATTACAACGCCTCAATTCATCTAATTTTTGTAATTTTGAATTTTGTAAAACAGGGCTATGAACGTGGTGATTGTCTGCGTTTGCTTACGTAGTTTTCAAACAAAAATTTTATGAAAAACGGAAACACAATATTTTTCCGTAAAAACTACTGAATATACACATTAAATTAACTGAAAATCAGTTAAAAAAGGACTACTTACTTTTCGTTTAAAACAATTGTATTTTTTAGTTTATTTTCAACTGTTAAGAAATTTATTGACAAAATCCATAAAAACAATAGATTGTTTTCGTTTTGTTTATTGAATAACAGACAGAAAGTTAAAAAATATATTTCTTTAGTAGTTTAAACTGTACACTCAGGGAACTTCTGCTTTAAAAATATTTAGTTGTTTGGGTTGCAATACAGTTTCTTTATTTTTAATGTAAATGTCAGTCATTTGTAGAACAAATTAAATTTTTTTACTGACCTTGTAGTTCATTTAAAAAAAAAACAACTCACATCAAATGACTGTTTTATGATTTTACATTCATTTTTTACAGTTGTTTTTTGTTATTTAAAAAAATAAAAAAAAATAAATGTTTGTCTATTTGTTAGTACCATGTGGTTCATTTTTACTACAATTGTTAGTCATTTTTTAAACATTAAAAAAAAAATGACAATGTTAGTTGAATTTACTGAAATGTAAGTCGTCCTTTCTTTAAATGAAATTTCATTTGTTTTCAACTACATTTGCGGAGGGTCTTTACCTACATAGTATTCTAAGTGAATATTCCATTAAAAAAAACTTAAACCATTCAACTTTTAAATAACTGTTGATTTTTTATGGTAAAGTTCTTGTGAGTGGTATGGTAAAGTTCTAAATCACCTAAGTGCTATTTCAATCACTTGAACTGTCAAATCTATCACTTGCATTTTTTAGGTGTTAAATGAATAAAAATGCATTTAAACACAAAATCCTTTAATAAAAGCACTACAAATTAATAACTAAACCATAATTATAACTAATTAAGCAAGAGCATCATCTCCTGTAGAATAAAAACACTGATAACAAAACTTTATTTTTTTACACAATTTTATTTTTATTGTTAAAAATAACACAATTAAACACATTTTCAATAAAATTAGATAATTAAAATTTCAATAATTTAAATTTCAAATAATATTATTTTATATTTTTTTATTTGTTCATCGTTAACATTTTTAAATGTTGCCAATACTAAATTATATGAATCCCTTCAAAAATAGGGTAACATTTTTGTATTTTTTTCATTAAGATGGCAACTCCAAAAAATAACTGACAATTCAAGTAATAACGAGAAACTTATTCACAAAAAAAAAAAAAAAAAAAAAAAAAAATATAATTTTTAAATCGCCGCGTTAGGTGAATCTTGTGAAATGTAGGTGATGTGATGACAGCAGGTGATTAACAAAATTAATACATTACTTAATTTTTTCAAACTTTTTTTTTCTCATTCAACTTATTTTTTTTAGAGAATTTCAATAGAATTTATGAAAAAATTTCCAAATGGAAAAGATTTTCTAAAATTTTTTCAACTAATTATAAAGTTGTGAACTTTTTGCAAGTGACTAAGGCCTGAAAGGTTTAGTGAGTTTGAAGTATATCCCGTATTTGCAGGTAAATATTTCTGCAAATAATTTCGATTTTAATGAAGTTTTTAATGCAAAAACCGGATACAACCATAATTGATTTTTTATAAGTTTGTATTAGTTCAGATATAATTATGTACCATTATATAAAATCGGATTAAATTGTATCGCACCATTATTCGGATATAGTTTAAGCTGATAGTATCAAATTAGAACTAAACTAATGCAATCCTATATAGTTATATGGGCCCATTTCACGCATAAAATTGTATAAAGATCCATATTAAATTACGAATGATTTATAAAAATTATCATATCAATTTTTTTAATCGGGATTATAAAAGTTTCCGGTACAGGATATAATTTCCTAGTATTTGTGTAGTACGATACTGTATTGTATTATTTTAGTATTTACTTTAGTTTTTATGTTATGCGTGTATATTTTTGGTTATGTCGGTTTTTTAAACTGAACAAATACCTGAGAGAATGAACAAATGCATCATGAATGTTGTATAAAATTTTTAAAATCTAAAAATTAAATAATTGCAAAAGTGAAAAATTATACTAAGTGGCAAAACAATAGTCATAAGTTGCCATTCTTTAAATGGAATTACCAAAAATATGTATAAGATATCGCACTTGTTCAACATACACTCAAAAAAAAGTTGGCAAAGTCAGCAAAAAATTTTCCTGAGTCAGCAAAATTTTAGTCAGGAGGGTGCTTGCAAAAAAAATCCTAATGTCAGCAAAATCTTTTGCTGAAAATCAGCGATCATAGAAAAACATTATATGGTATGGTTAAATAAGTCAATGTTTGGTAATGGGAAGTACTGAAAATTATCATTAAAAATCTCATTACTTTTATATGGATATGTCGCTCAAAATAATGACATATCATTACCAAACACCTTACAAAAATTAAAAATATGTGGTTACCTTTACGCTTACTAGTATGGAAAAAAATAATGAGACCAAAAAAAAAATTTTCAAAAAAAAAATTTTCAAAAAAAAAATTTTCAAAAAAAAAATTATTAAAAACCATTAAAATGTGCCCACATCGGATTCGAACCTGGGACTCCAGGTTATCATCTGAGCTATCTCGACGTGTTAAACTGACATACATACATAAATGACTTGCATTCTAAAAATGTCATTACTTTCCAGCTTACAAAAAATTAGAAATAATGTATGTACTTATTATTATATATGTACTTACTAGAATTGAAAAAATAATAAGTCTAAAAATAGATGTTATTAAAATAATGGGAAAATACACTAGGTTTTAGTAAGTCCTTCGTATTTGTGTTAAATAATGCAGAGATTAAGCTGGTGTCATTACTGGTAGTCCGAAAAGTAATGACTTGTCATTACCGTTTCTTCACTGCAATACGAAAGCAATAAAATAGTGTATGTGTGAAGTATTTGATTTTTTTTTGAAAGTCGTAAAATCGTCTCGAATTTCGGCCCAAAATGGTAAACAAAATATAGATTTGTTAAAAATTCCCAAGATTTAAAATTAAAAAAAAAAAATCATTTTATTTATTCTTTAAATATAAGTTTGAGTAACTTATTCAGATATGGAATTAGAACTTCATCGAATATCATTAACACATTTTAGACTGGAATCAAAAATGGCCCACAAATTTGCAAAAAGGTGCTTTTTTTAAAATTAATTTTAAAGAGTTTTTAAAATGCCTAATTTGGAGATGTCGATTGCTATTATTATAATATAATAGTTGTATTTAAAGAAAAACAAAATTGAAATAAATATAATTCTTGTTGTGGAGCGACTCTTTTCCTGGATATTTTATGAAAATTAATTATTTTGTCAAAAATTAAACAAAAGTTATGTTTTCACAAAAGTTTGCATACACACAGAGAAAAAATTAGCAATTTGCCAACTGAAATTCGGTTACTACGACTCAAATTCGGTTATTACGAATGTCAGTCGGTTGAAACAACTTAACATTAGTTTTGACAACAAAGTTCGGTTATTTCAACTGAGTTTTAGTTGCAACACCTAAAATATTTAGAAATCTAATGTGAATATCGTTGTACTAACTGAATTTTTAAGTTGTTACCATTAAAATAGATTTTTCAATTCGGTTGGCACTTTATTTCTCTGTGTGTAATTTTCAGAAAAATATCACTTTTATTTGATTACTTAAACTATAATTATCTTTAGTTTTATTTAAAAACTGGGGACAAAACAGACCAATAAAACGTAATTTATAATATGACTACAAGAGTGTAAACCTTTTAATTGAAAAAAAAAAATTCCACTTGATGCAAATAATTATTTTGTGCGATTTGGTCCATATAGGGTTAATGTTTTCGCTTTTGATTAAAAAAAGAGTAGGAAATTTATAGAATGACTTCTTTCAAATTTTGGATTATATTTGATTATATTTCAATGGGGTCAAAATGGCTTCAGTATTCTTTTTGTTCGTTTTTTTCAAATTTATTCCAAAGAAACTATACAAAAATGACTACCAGATGATTCCCTGAGGCCAGTTTGGACTCCAAAAAACAATTGGAATTTGGCATTTGGAACCACTTGCAATAAAACTGGCTATTGTAATGTACGAAAATCGACGAAACGTGTTTTAATGGACACCCAAGTAAAAACGTTCATATACATTCATGTCTTATTTAATATTACATTATATAAAAAACATACAGCTTTATATAGCATAATATGAGATGGAGCATATGATCATATATAACTTTGTCTTGGATTTGGTTTTTCGAAAATTTATGATATGGTCTCATACATATTAATATCTTAATATAATATTGTTAATACATATAGTTAATATATATTAATCATCATGATTTCACACTTGATTTTGTATGGTTTAATGCAATGTTACGTATAATAATATATCATCATATAAATATTTAGTTTAGCATTGAATCTAATTAGAACTTGCAAAAAACTATAGATTAAATTGTGACTTATTATATGAAATTGAGAAAATTTTAAGCAAAATGTTTAAAAAGGAAAAAATCTTAATTTCAATTTGAATATTTGGTCTATCATTTAAAAATTTAAAAGAAATCTTTAATCAATTTATAACTTTTATAATTACATATTGCAAATTTTCTGCAATTCAATTAGAACACTTTATAATATATTTGAATTTTGTTGATTTCTGTTGAAATGCTAAATAAATACAACAAACTCGGTTGTGGGTTGAAAACTACAATTAATTTTATGTTTAATATAGTTTTACCATCTTTACAAGTTTTATGCGATTTAATATGAGAACACCTAATATTATTATTTTGAAAATTGGAAGGATACTTACGATATTTATATTTAAAATTATATATAGACCATTTTATAAATTTTTATATTAAATTAGATATAGTCATACGCTATAAAGTATAATTTGATTATATTGGATGAAACAAAATTCGAATAAAACTGTATCGAATCAATTCAAATTGTATCTAAATAAATCTAATATGATACAATTAGATATAATTTGATACACTTTAAAAGTGCCATTTCGGATGAAATTTTATATGATTATGTATGGAGTCATATTAAATTAAATAAAACTATATGAAGCTTCATATCAGTTTTTTTTAATCGGGCATCCTAATGTGGAGTTTATAAAAAGGCGTTTATTTGTGATTATCAAATTTCATACTTTATTTTTATACTCTATCAAATTAAATTTTTTTTTATCTTTCTTTACATTTCGTCGGTTTGTTATTGGTTTGACCCACCGACCATTTTTGAAAAAATTGAGTTAGGTATGGATTATATATAATGTAAATATACCCTTTCTAATTCCGAACCCCGTTTCACGTTATCTCGTATCATACCTGAGATATACAGTATCTAATTTGATCTACCTGTCCATTTTGCATACAAAAATTAAAATGTATGTACCTTCTTTATCGTTTTCTCGATAACAACTTTTTGGCGTATGTGTCAAACCAATAATAAGCCGACGATTTATTAACAATTAGAAATTTCTATTTGTAATAGTAACATTTAATTACGATCTCAAACCTATCAATTCAAAATGAAATGCAATTTTTTTCTACCTTAAACATATTCGCAATTATTTGTGGTCAAATATAAAATCTTGTTCAATTTCTTTTAAAATTTAAACACTTATACAAATTGCGGTTAGTTTTCATTATTTTTGGAATTGCTTCCTGTTAAATACCTTCATTACTAATCAGGTTCATATTGTGCATAAATATGTTTGTATTTGTTTCCATTTGTATGAAATTTCGTGACATTCTATGTTTATACCACAGCCACAACATTCAAAATCAACACTTTCAAACGGCCATACTGACAGAAACCTCATATAAATCGGAAAATTCAAAATATACAATGATATACAAATGTTGCTGATTTTACTACAACTACAGTCTCTAATGTATAACGCTTGTACACTGGTATTAAGTGTGTGTGAGTGTGTGTATAGGTAATATTTGCAAACATTTAAAGATACTTTCACAGGTTTCTAGCTTAACATTATACTCTAAGGGGATAAAATTGTTACCGTAGCGTTGGTGTAGTGTGGTAATAGTAACAACAATTTTGTCAAAAGCTTTAGAGAAAGAAATATCGAGAACTGTGTAAATTAATATTAAATTGTTGTTTACAGCCTCCCCCTCCAGTGGGTTCCTATACGTTAATCGCCCTTGATCAATAAATGTTTGATAAAGATGATGATGACGATTTTGATGATAATGTTGATAAGACGTGCGATTTGGTATGTTGTATTCTACGAAATTTACTAATGGATTGGTTCCATAGATACGAATATAATAAGGATACTTATTTTAAAGAATTGAAAAATGTATATATTTATATTTGCTGATGTACTTGTTTTGCAGTTGTGATCAAAAATCGTGATCATAATTTCCGAATTTTTGAGCTTGCAGTTTCAATTAACTCAACATATAATTTAAAATAATTGATAAATCACTTAAAAATCTGTATACTTACTTTCATTGAAATCAAATCTTTCTTGATATTTATTTTTGTAACCTTGTTTAAACAACTGACAAATCAGTAATAACAAATGAATAGTAAGCTACTTAAAAATAGGTGTATGAATTTTACCCAAAGATTCGATAAAAAAAACAAATGTTTTATTCAGTTGTTTGAAATTGTTTATTTTTTTTTTTTTATTGCTCGTTTCTTTATTTACAAAATTTAATTATAATTACAAATTTTTTTTTTTACAAAATTTACACACTACAATACATTTTGTTTGAATGGCTTTAGTATGTGTGGAATTATTTTCAAGTTTTTGTAATTTGAATTGAAATAATAAATAAACAACAAGGAATTTTTTTATAATAGTTTTTTGAAAAAGGCAACAGTGACAAATTTAAATTTATAATAACTAGAAAACACAAAAATGCCAAAATCCATTGTATTTATGGCAAAAAAATTTTGCAAAAAGGTAAAAAAAATTACACTTTTTTAAAGAAAAAGTATAAAATGTATAGGTAAAAATCATTTAAAGCGAAGAATATCTGAAAAAGACAATTTAAAGCTTAAAAATCTCAAGAAAAAGCGGTTTTCAAGCCCACAAATGAAAACATGTTTGAAAATGGCGGAATGACAAAAATTAGCATATTTGTCTTATCTGATAACAACTGTACCGGAAACCAATAAATCACAAAATTTTGTTTTTGCAGGTAAATTTTAATTAAATTAAAATAATAAATGAAATATAAATAATAAATGAAATATAAATATAAATATAAATATAAATATAAATAAAAATAAAATTTTTTTAACAGATTTGATTAAAATCTTTATTGAAAATAAAATCAATTAAGTAAATACAAATTATTTTAATTGATACTACCGCAGTAAGATCGAATTGAATTAAACTTTTAATCGAATTAACACATATTTTAATAAATGTTGGACTTTAGTTTTTTCTATGTGGAGTATGAAGCTAACTCACCGAAAAGTAAATTTCAGAAATTTTTCGCCAGAATCTTGAAAAAATTGGGAATCAGAAGTGAAAAAGTCTCCCAATAATCTAAGGATACTTCTATAAAAAAAAATTCTACAGAAATAAAATTTTTCTGTAGACAAAACTGCTAAAAATGTAAGTGGGCTTCCTGTATAAAAATACAAGAATCTGAGGGATTCCTCTAGAAAAAAAGTAATCAAAAACTGGAAAATCTCCCGCATCTAAGAATTTTTAACAGACGAAATTTCGTCGAATAAAATAGTTTTCCTATTGACTAAAATTCTTAGAATCTTATGGTTTATTTGGAAGCATGTTCCCAAAATATTTTTGTTTTTTTTATAAAAAAAATTTCTATTGAAAATTAGTTTTACATTTTGACAGATTTTCTCAGAAACTGTAGTGTTTTCTACACTGAGAGAATTTCTGGGACGAGTTTTAATGAAATTTTTTCACTAAAATTAAGAAAATTTCTTCACAATGCGGAATGAAAAAATTCGTAAACTTAATGAAAAACTTCATAGTTTTAATCAAAATAAAACTTGTTCATTAGTCGTACGAAATTTTTAATAAATAAAATAAATTTTTTTAATAAACAATAATGATGAAGACCGTAGTGGGTCAGAAAATGCTTTCCATTCATGCTAGTGTCTAATAACTTTTACTGTTTTTTTTTTCTAATAGTCAAAGTAAATTATCATATAAAAATTATAACTTTTCTGTTAATTTAGAGAAAAATTTGTCCATGATCTAAAATTGAACGAATAAAATCTCGCACATAAACTTATAGATCAACGATAAAATTCACTATTAAACCACTCACCAGGTACAGTGTAAAAATCGTTTAATGTATATGCTCGACATATGTATTAACAAAAAAATCTTTAATGTTTGTTGATATGCTTTGCTCATGTAGAAGGATAGTATATGATGACATTAGAGAAAAAGAATTGCATTTTAAAGTTTTAACTGAAAGTTAAACTGGCAATTATGATAATGACTAGAGAAAAAGAAATCGTTTGTGGTAAATTTCATTCTAACTCAACACACAGAGTAATGTGGGATTTAACGTTACCCAATTTCTTTAACGTGTGAGTTAAATAGAAGATATTTACGATTAACACTAAATGGCACAAAGAATGTTGATGAAGACCGTAGTGGGTCAGAAAATGCATTCCATTCATGCTAGTGTCTAATAACTTTTTCTGGGTTTTTTTCTAATAGTCAAAGTAAATTATCAGTATAAAAATTATAATTTTTCTGTTAATTTAGAGAAAAATTTGTCATGATCTAAAACCGAACGAATAAAATCTCAAAAATAAAATTTTTCATTCAATTTTATGAAAAACTGCATTGAAAAGATTCAATTTACGAGTTTCAGTGACATTTGATAGAGCGAATGCAAAAAGTCATTCATCTTCAAAATGTTTTCTATTGGAAAAAGTCCTCAAAATCTAAATTTTTTGTGTGAAATAGTCGTCAAAATCTGATGAATTTTCTAAGATTCTAAAAAATTTTGCCCAGATTAAAAAAAACGTTTGTCCATAGAAAACCCTCAGTTTTTGCGAACTTTTTCCTCCGATTTCTCAGATTCTAAGAACTTTTTCATAACAAACTCGTAAGATTGTTAAGAAATTTGTCTACAAAAAAAAAAAACCCTTTAAACTATGAGGACTTTATAACAACTTCTAGATATCCTATTGAAAATTTATTGTTTTTCAGTTTTCTTAATTTTTTTTCGTTAACAATTTGTCAGCACATTTTAACTTTTGTATGCAAAAAGGTAGAGATTTTTCGTTATTTCTCCCATTATCATCTCATCTAAAGTTGAAACAATTTATATTCCCCCCAAAAATTATTATTAACTCACAATTTTTTTTTATCAACAAAAACATTTTTGAACCTAAAAGATTTATTTTCACTCAAAAATTTTGTTAAATCAAAAAATATTTACCTCAAAACATTTTAACTTAGAAAAATTAATTTTATTTTTTCTTCGCCTCCAAATATGTGAAGGATATAAAAATGTCGGTAAAGCTGAATTTTAGTTTTTTATTTGATTTCTAATAAATCGAATAACTCTTAAATAATTGCCTCACTAATATTGTTTATACATTTATACTCTAACCAGTTATTCACGTTGTTATTATACATTTTGAGGTGACAGATCAAGGGGACATTTGAAATTTTGACAGGAAAACAGGAAATATAAACGCACTTCTACATTGTGTGTGTGTGTGAGTCTGTGTGTTTGTAGTTTTGTGTGCTTGTGCAGTCAAGATGATGATGACAGTGACAATTTGATTCCTAGTAACTGTTATATTACTTTACTTTATAACATTGTCACATAAAAAGAGACAGAGAGTACACTCAAAATAAAATGGGGAAATCTGCGAAAAATAATCATAGCGAATCAGGTTCTCACTTTCATCACCGTTCACCTTAATTTTTGAACTTTATTTTCTCCCGTATAAATTTTTTAAAGTTTTTTTTTCTCTTAACGTCTTTGTAATACAACAATATTGAATTATTACAAATAAAAATATTCAAAACTATTATCTTACGGGAAAAAATGAGCTTTACAAATTTGAGGTGAATGGTAAAATCGAGAACCAAAATCGCCACAAATAATACAATTTTATTAATTTTAACACTAAGTTTTTTGTAAAATTTTCAAGCTTTAACTAATTTTTTTTTTGCTTTTTATTATTTTCTTAAAAATTTTCCTAAGTCGGACTTTTAAGGTTCTCTGTTAACTTAATATTAATTTTAGCAAAATTTTAGAAAACTAGAATTATTGCGGCTTAATTTCAGAAATTTTTTTTCGAGTGTTTATTATAGGAATATCGTAAGATAACCAGACAAAAAAAAAAAAAAAACATCAATCAGAGTAATATTGTTGTACGTATAATATTTGATGAAAATAAATTGACATTTATTTTCTTTTCGTTTCGTTTTATCCTGTGAAATAGAATATAATGTAATCATAGAACTTTTGTTATTTGCAATTTATCTAACAACTCAAGCATGTTAATACAATTTGTTTGGTATTGTAATCGACCTTAGGGACATTTAAGTGGGGTACTATACGGAATTGTAACTAACAAAATACCAATAATAAGAAAAAAAAAAAAAACTGAAAGAAAATCTCAGAATTCTAAATGAAATGTAATACATTTTATATTATATATACTTTCATATAATATCCAGCTATTCGTTAGAAATCAATGATATTAAAATGATATCACTGAAATTAACATAATTGTTATGATATTTAAGTTATGATAATTTACTTACTATTAGAATAGAGAATTGAAATAAGGGATAAATAGGAATATAAAAAAAGAAGATTACGAAAAACATAATAATTGAGATGTTTATATATTTATCCAAGACATCAACCTTAACCACTAAGGGTTATCTCTTAAATTACTGTTTTTAAACAAATTAAATATAACAGTTTTTTTTAATCAAATTCAAATGCATTTTTGATTGTATAACCAAATGTTTTAATTTAAAGTTTAATAAAATATTACCAAAAAGAAATTACCAAAAACTTCAATTAATATATCAATTTCCTCTATCAACTTCATTTAAAATTTTAATTGAGTTTAAAGTTTTAATTGAAACTTGGTTTTAGTTCTTTCTGTGAATCTTTCACAAAGTTTATGAAATTTTGAATGATGAATGTCTATGAAACATTTGTCTTCAAGTTTTATGTTATTCTCCGTCGTGTTTATGAAAACTTCATAAATATGAATAATAATTAATGATAAATAATTAATGAAACATTTTAATGAAACTTTTTTCCCTGAATATAGTTAATATTAAAATGCGTAAATTAAATTAAATTTTTTTCTCTATCAAATAATTTTTATCTTACAAAATTTCTATTAGTAATTTTTGTTTTTGCTAATTTCAGTAATTCTTATTTCTAAAGTTGCTAACTTTTTTTTTTTAAAGAAATTGGTTAAATTAACAACCAAAATTAATAAAAAATTTAGTAATTTTTAAAATAAGAATAGCAAACAATTTCATTAAAAAATTATTTTATACTACAAATTAGTACACTGTTAGAAATTTGTGCGTAGTATTAATGAATTCCTTCATTAATCCAATGAATTTTTTCATAAAAAAGTCCCCAAAGAAACGTTTCATTGAGTAAATGAAAGGTGTTTCATTAAATCAAGTTTAATGAATGGTTTCATTGACCCAATAAAAATTCCATAAAGTATATGAAAATTTTTTCATTAATCCTAGCTTAACCGTTATGAAAGTTTCATGTGTTTAATGAATCAAATTCATAGTTTGTATGAAATATTGTCGTTGATATTTAATAATTTGCACTTTTTATGATTATAGCATAGCATTAATTTGGTGGTTATTTGGGGTTATTATCATTCGTTGATATTATTTATAAGGTCTGGTCTGGTTCAATTTTAATTTAATTCTATTTTTATTGTTTTGTTTTTACAAAATTGTTCAATCTTTGGGTTAAAAGATTACATATTTTCTTATACGTCGGTACAAAATATGTAATTTTTTATCAATCTGGCTTGGAATTCTGTAGAACGATCGACGATTATAGTCCACCTTTTGTAGTTAAACTACTACCATATTAGATAAAAATGTTAAATATTGTTAACAGTGTTGTTAAAAAACAAAAATTTATTATCGTTTAGCATAACGTTTTTGTGTAACATCGTCAAAACGATAACAATTTAGGTCTCGTTTTAAACAAAACTATGTCGTTTTTCTTAGAGAAGTTCCCTGGAATTTAGTGACCAACTATTCAAATTCGTCAAAATCTGTTAGCTCTGGGCAAATTTAATAAAAAAATTTATTTATATCAAAGTTTTGTTTAAATCTGTTTAACAGAAAATTTTCGGTTATTTTTATTTCAAAATAATAGTACAAAAAAAAAAAAAAATTTTTTTTTCTTATTACAAATTAAAATTTTTATTGAAAAAAATTAGAAAATTTTTCATTGATTTAATGAATTTTTTTTATGAAGTTATGAAAAAATCATAAAAAATGTGAATGAAATAAATACTAATATTAATGAATTTTCATTCTGTTAATGAAATTTTTCATTAAACCAATGAATCGATTTTAATGAAATCGTTTCATTAATACTATGAAGGAAAATTCTATTAGTGTAGGTATAATAACAGTAAAGTGAGATTGAAAACTGTTTTACTATTTTTTTTACCAACAGTAACCTCAAAGTTTTTTTTTTCACCTCAAACGTGTTTTTTGCCTATATTTTTTTCTTTCACCTCAAAAATTTAATTTTAAAAGCACAGAAAAGCACAAAAAAGTCGGTCAAGCCGAATTTAATCCCTTTTTTAAATTATTTTTTATCTCAAATTTTTTTTCTTAAAATTATTTTTAAATAAAATTTTTGGTTTCATTTCAGCTAATTGTTGTTCAATAGATGAAATTTCGCTCTGTGTTTCGCGTATTACGGTGTAAGTTTCGCGTATTACGGTTAAAGTTTCGCGTTTTGTTCCATTCCATTTCGTTCCATTGTTTTATAAACAATTAATGTAAACTATTATCTTAAATCGAAAATGTTTATATGATATCGTAATAAACGAGTGAATTAGTGTACATTAAAATTATTTAAAAACTACTTTTTTAATTTAAAATCGCGGTTTATATAAACAAGTGTTCGTTTCGTTAATTTCTTTTCAAGCTGAATTATTATTATTATGAATTTCAAGCTGAATTTTTATGTGAACATTTAAAATGATTAAAAGATATCGTAATAAACGAGTGAATTAATGTACATTAAAATTATTTAAAAACTACTTTCTTAATTAAAAATCGCGGTTAATATAAACAAGTGTTCGTTTCGTTAATTTCTTTTCAAGCTGAAATAATACATTCAACTTCCTGACTCAGCATATTATTTTTTCATACAATTCAAGGTAAGTTTAAAAAAAACCTATAAAATACTTATCAATAGTCTTCTAAAAAATGTCAATGTAACTGAAATTTTCTTTAAATAAACGTAAATTTCTTCAATTTACGAAATAATTTCATATATAATACATGGATTATAATCAGTGTAAGGAAAATTGTTTAGATCTGAAACAGAGCTGGCCTTTATATGAATGAAATCTATCTCGTTTGTATTGATGTTGATCTCTTGTGATATGTAACGAAACTTAGCAAGGATATGTCACTGAACTGTGACTTTTATTAATTAATAATCATATAATTACAAATTATATGCTATTACCCTAACCGAGCACTAGCTACTACAGACCAGTGCCTCTGGTGGGAATCGAACCCACGACCCCTGCACTGATAAGCCAGCACGCTACCAACTAGCCGACCTGCCCTTTTACATATCCTAGATCAAATTTTTTATTTGAAGGCATCAGTTTTGTTACTACCTAGAAATGCGTTTTTATCTATCGTTTTTATATTTTTGCTTTCTCTACCTTTTTCATAATTGCAATACTCATTAAAGAATAATTAAAACAAAATCAAAAACAGCTTCTTTTTTTGCTTGAAATATAAAAAATGAAAGCTATCTCGTTTATATCGATGTTGATCTCTTGTGATATATAACGAAACTTAGCTGGCACATGTCACTGAACTGTGACTTTTAGGATAGTTTAATGACTTGCCCTTTTACATTTCCTAGATCGAATCTTTTGTTTGAAGGCATCCGTTTTGTATCAAGTCTTATAAATTTCCTGTTGGTCTCTGTTACTACCTAGAAATGCATTTTTATCTATCGTTTTTATATTTTTGCTTTCTCTACCTTTTTCATAATTGCAATACTCATTAAAGAATAATTAAAACAAAATCAAAAACAGCTTCTTTTTTTGCTTGAAATATAAAAAAAATCACATAATCCTCCTTTGCTTTAATTAATGAAAACAAAAAAAAAAACACACAATTAAAATCTTTCAATAAATATAAAACGAACTTAAAATAAAAAACAAAAATCAAATCAAATACTACCACAAAAATTTCTTAATTTAAATTCTTCTCTGGGTTAATGAAAAAAAAAAATAAAAAAATAAATAAAAGAACATTTGAATACTCTACTCAATAGGATGCCAGTTCTAATGTTAATTAACAGAGGGAAAAGTTTGCTATTATGCTTCTTTTTTTTATTTTTTTTTTGTTAAGGGTGAAACCCTTTTTTTTATAAAAGATCTAACCACAAAAAAACCAGTGGTAAACAAAATAAATAAATTTAAAAAAGAAGAAAAAAACTGGTTGCCAATAAAAAATATATTATGCAAAAATAAAAACATCAAAGTATGAAATTAAAACAAAATTATATTACACAAAAAAATTCTTTCATATAATATTTTTGCATATCTTTATATTAAATACTTTGTTAAAAACAATTTTTATAACAATGTAATTTAAAAAAAAAGTTTATTTTTTTTTTTTTTTTTTGCCAATTTTTTTGGTAAAGACAAAAAAAGTTGTTTTTTTTGTGATAATTTTTCTGATGAGAAAAATAAAAGGGTTACTATCAAGGTATGTTTTTACCATGTTATCTTCAAGTTTGTTACATTTTTTCTTTTTTTTTTATTTCACCGTAGGTATATGTGGGGAAAAAGTATGAAAAGTTAAATTGCTTTATAATGTTGTATATTAGAACTTTTGCATAACATTTCTATAGCTAAAGGATAATTTTTGAGTTGAGATATATATTTTCATATTTGTATGATGTCTCTTTTCTTTCTTTTTTTTGTACTTTTTTTGTTACGCATAATGATGAAAGTTTTATAAACATTGTTTGTCTGTTATTTGTTTTCTGCGTATGATAATTATTGTTATTTTTTATGTTTAAACTATGAAAAGTTTTGTGTTTTATATTTGATTGCTTTTTTTTTTGAAGCGTTATTATTACAAATTAAGATGTTTTTGATATATGAGGCTTTCCAAGCTAACTGCCCAGCCAAAGGAAATGGCAAACTTACTACAATTGTTGTCGTATATGATACAAATAGAAAATGGAACAACTTTTTTTAAATTTTCCAAAGAGTGGGCAGTGAGGGCGAGGTTAAATATGGGCAAATAATTTATAATAATTTGGCAAATGCTAGATTTTTGACTGCATCAATAGATTTTTTATGAAGAATTTAAAAAATTTGTTAAAAAAAAATTCGGAACTAGTTCTGAATTTTTTTGAGTAATATAAAACTCAATTTATCAAAAAATCTGCCAAAATTTATTTATATTTTTTTTATTTTTAAAAAAAGTTCAGATGTTTTTCTATAGATCCGCAAAGTTTTATTGTGTAACTTGACCCAATTTAGAAAAATAAAAAATTAAGGTTTTAAAAAATTTAATTCACAACTTCTGTTCGTTCAAAGAACTAGCCCGGTAGGTGGCGCTGGAATCGAAATATTAACGAAAATGATATTTACAGTTATATTTATGGTCCGATTCAGCCCATACTTAGAATGTCTATTAATTATGTGGAAGGGAAAATACACAAAAATAGATCCAAAATATTTATATTTACAATGTAATTTTGCTCCTAAGCATTTCTTATTTTTAATTACAAAAGAATATAAGAAGAGGGCGTTACTCGCCCTTTTATGATAAGACTTTTTATTTTAACACATAATTAGATTAGACTAGAGTGGCACTATGTACCGCGACCAGAAGTTGGTATTTTGTGCTGACAGCGAATACACCCTATAGGTTCAGGCTCGCTACGAAGCCAACTATCCTACCAGGTAAACAGTTCCAAACGTCCGATGGCGTCACTATTCGACCACCAAAATAATGCACCCTCCTGTCGGAGAGCCTCGGACATTTGCAGAGAACATGCTCTGAGGTCTCGGGTTCCAATTCACAAAACCTGCCGTTATCCGTAGAGGATCATCCCATCTTGTATAATTGGTAGCTAAGGCCACAGTGTCCCGTGACGTAACCTATCACGGTCCTTAGTTCGCCCCTTGTCATAGACAAGAGTTTTCGTGACCTCTCCCCAGAGGGAGATATAAACAGCCTCGCCTGTTGCACACTTAGTTTCTGGACAATATCAGTCTAAATATACACACATTTTACTACATAAAATATCTATTTACAAAGTGGGCGTGGCAGTGGTCCAACTCAGCCCATTTTTGGTGGGAACATTAAAGACTTATATACATATAAAATATTGTAATAATATTCATTACACGCAGAGTGGTTCTAACAAGCAAATTTGAGATGGATAATATTCAAGGAATATTTTATCCAAAACGCTGCCAAGTTACGCGATAAAACTGTCGGGATCAAAAGAAAAACATCAAAGCTTTTTTTATAAATACAATTTTTTTTTTTTTAATTAAAAATTAGGAATTAATTCTGAATTTTGTTTAAAAAAAATATTTTTTTTAAATTCATTTAAATATTGATGCAGTAAAATTTCTTGCATTTTACAAATTCTGTTAAATTGTTTTAAATAATATACTTGAAATGAGCAAAAAATTTGTCAATATTTAACCACGCCTACTTCGCCCACTTTTTAGAAAAATTTTAAAAGTTGTACAATTTTTTATTCGAGTCTATATTACAACAAATACTGTAAGTTTGACATTGATACGAAATTCTTTTTTTTTTAACTGGACAGTGGGCTTAAAAATCAATATATTTTAAGTATGTGGACAGTGATGGTGGTCCTATATAGTGGGCTTCAAAATCAATATTTTTAAAGTATGTGGGGTGGAAAACAATTTAAAATATTTCAATAACTTCGTTCTAAACTTTCAAGATCTTAAAAAAAAATCCAATTTAGTCTGTGTTCGCTGATTAAAATTAAAGCACGAATCGCTTTAAAAGTTTATTAAAATCATCTTAAACAATTCCGTGTTTGTTAAATTCCAAATGATTGCATTCCACTGAAAAATACATAGAGTACCTTCCTTTACTACTATTTCATAATCATTAACACCTTGTTAACTTTTTGTAACCCTTAAAATTTATGTCGTTTCATCCTCTGTTGTCTATGCAAATGACAGTTCCAGCCACACATTTTGGTACATAGTAAATTTCGTACATTGTCATTGTTAGAAATAGAAGAAACATTTCCATTTGATATATGATTTTAACGAGTGTTATATTCTTTATAACTTGTATTTTTGGCCACTACCATAACATGTTAGATCATGTAGGGTAGAAGGGGGAGGTTTCGCCACTGGTGCACACGTGCCACCCCCGATTTTCGTTGTCTTTAAAACTGTTATGTTCCTTTCCACAATTTGTGCAGGTATTGATCATCTTTTTTGTCACCAAATTTTACACTTGTATTGCAACCGTGGTCGAGGAGAGACTTGTTTTTTTTGTGTTTTTTGCGGTGCAAAAATAATAATAGAGAGTTACTATATTTGGTATAAATTTTTAATTTCGTGTATTAAAATAAAATACCCTTTAAGATGTCGAAAAGTTGATATTAATTTATAATATTAACACGAATTTATTAAACTTTATTTCTAAAATGTGTAAAAAAAATAAAATTTAATGAGTGGCTGATTACGGGTCACAAACACCTGACCAGCAGGTGGTGTAGTTTCGTCACCAATAGTTGGTAGCACTCTTAAAGACGTATACGTAATATTAATTCGTTACATGAGTATATGTGTTGCACTGGTCAGACATAATTTTGTTTCAACAAATTCGAAGAAAATTAACTTTTTTGGAATTATATTTTTTTGCTGAAATTAGAGCTATTGATATAAATCTTTATGAATATTTACTATAAAAAATAAGTTTTCCGCCAAAACCTTTACATTTATAGCTGACAAATGTCCAACATCAACTTGGCGAATTTAGTTTAGTTTAGCCGATTTGAGTTACTTTGGAAATCTTAAAAAAATAAATATAAGAAATAAAGATAATTTATGTTTTAAACATACACATTAAAGTTAAGATGTGTAAAATTTTAAATAAAATATAATTTTTTCAAAAAAATAGTTGGTTGAGTAAACACAGTGCTTACAAAAAATTGGCCAAGTGTCCCCTTTCTACCCTACTTCAAATCTAATGTTTTTGATGTTTTTGTGTGATTTTACTTTTTCAGTATTCTTCTGTTTTTAAAACAAGTGCGTTGAACTGCTATATAACTACTATGTTTTATAGAGTTATCTATTTTTCATAAATGGCTGGAATATTAATGACCAACCTTTTTTGAGTCGTATTATTTTTGAAAAAATATTTGTTCAAGATTGTCCATCTTAAACTACATGGCGTATGATTAATTTTAATACATGTATTTTATGATTCATCATATGCCATGTTGTTTTAGCACACATACAAATGTGAAAATATTTTAGAAGAGCAATATTCAACAAATATTTTAACTAGAATGAGTCCGAATTACTCAATAAAATTTCCTGGATCGATAGGAAAACATCTGAAACTATCTCTATGAAATAACCCCCCAGGAAATAACCCCCCAAAACAAAAATGAAAAAACTCCACAAAAATGGAGATTTATTTCCTTATGGAATATTACCCCAATTTGAAAAATGAAATAAAAACCCAACGAAATGAAATAAATCCCCAAACGGGAATGAAAAACCCCCCATTTGAAACGAAATAAGTCCCCATTTTTAAACTCAAAATTGTACATTTAGATATAAGTTCATACATTTTTAATTCTCATAATTTTTGTACTTCCAAAACAGATATTTTTAAATATAAACCTGAATATAGTTTTCAACTGTATTGCGACAATAAGGGCTTATGGTATGACATAACGTCCAATGACATAATGTCCATGTACGTTTTGTAACTCGAAAAGTGTCATAATGTCCATGGACTTTAGTACACTCTGCAATGTGACATTATGTCCACAAATGGAATGACATTAAGTCCATGGACATAAATAATTACTAGGGAATTATTTCTTTTTGAAATTTTGTGGACTTATTACATTACTAAATAAATCCCCAAATAAAAGAAATAAATCCCCAAAAGTGGAAATAACTCCCCAAAATGTCGTTGTTGTTGTCTTCTATGTACATTTTTTGGGATTATTTCATTTCTTGGGGAGTTATTTCCTGGGGGGTTATTTCATGGAGCCTCTGAAACTAGATCTAAATAAAAAAAAAATTTTTCTAAAAAAATAATTTTTTACGAATTCAATTAAACTATTATAAATAACATACCAAAATTAATAGCAAAATTTGTCAATATGTAAACACGCCCACTTAGCCCATTTTTTTGTAAAAATTTTAACAGTGGTTCCATTTTTTATTCGTATCGTATAGGACAAAAATATCTTTAGTTTGGCATTGATACTTGTTTTTTTTTTTTTTAATCTGGACAGTTGGCTTAGAAATTGGGTACAGGGCCTTTAGTTCCTTCTTCCTGTTTCTAGAATCTGTCTTCCAATTGTCACAAACATTTGTATGATGCTGTCGTGACCACACAACAGCCGTTTATTTTGTAACATTCTGCCAAAGCCTTTTGCTCTCTTAATAGAAAGATGAAAATAAAATCAACTAAAAACAACTCGACGAAACAAATGAAATATGACTTCGGCCAACAATGTGACAAAATGTTTTCATTTCATATGGCAACTGACAAGAAGTTACAAAAAAAAAAAAATATTCAAAGACATTTCTTTACTCTCTGATTGTTTTTAACTCGGTTATTTTTTTTTTTTTTATTTAATTTATAGTTTTTCTTTTGTATCCATTATAGTTTTTTTTATTTCTATTATTTTTTTTTTTAAATTTTATAAAAGATAAATGTGGTTAGTTTTTAGTTTTGTATATGACTTCTGTTTTTTTTTTTGCTATATATATATTTTTTTGCTAACAATGATGGAAAACCTTATCAATGTTTAACTTTAACAGAAAGAAGCCCTTTTTTGAAATGTATATAAAAATTCATAACAAATTCAACTCTGTTTCACTTAGAATATTTATATTGTATAGAAAAATATAACTGTGTTTTTATAGTTGTTTTTTACTATCATTTTCAGATTTTCTTTAGTTAGTGAATGTTTGTTACCCCCTTCAGGAAAACCAGTAAAATAATGAATTCTTTAAACTAACAATATTTTAAATTTTTTACAAATAATGCCAAATTTTAGTTTTTTCATTGCGATTTTCCCCTCGAATTTTCTCACAGAAATTATGCATGATCTAAATTGTTTTAAATTCTTTCTTTATGTTTTGTTACAGAAATATATTGATTAATTAATTTTTTTTCTTAATACTTTGTACAAACATTTTATCTCAATAATATTTATTTATAAAAATCTGTTGCCATTAAAATTTAAATCCATTTACATTAAAATTTTTTAATGATTCAAAATTGCAACTTTTATGAGTATTATTTTTTCTCTAATTATAAAATTTTGTTTATTTTCCGTAACAAATGTTTAAATAATCTTTTTTATTTAAAGAAAATATCATTAATTTATGTATCTATGTATATTTCAAATTTCACTTTAATTATATATTATATAAGAAGATCGAACTCCTTTAAAGTTCTGATTTTCTTGTGTACAATATGTTTGAATGGGTGTAAAAATATGTAAACTTCATAAACTATGAAACAGTTGTAGTATTTCATCTCCTAGCATTTTCACTATATTATTTCAGGTATTATGCATTTATTAGGGTCATCGATTATTCGACATTTTTCGAAACCCCGGATTCGGTTTTTCTGAATAGTTAAAATTTAAAAGAAACCCGGTTTCGGTTATACTCAAAAATACATCAAAAACAAATTTGGTTGTGGTTTGTAATTGTTGCCAATCGAATGTTTCGGTGGCTGCGTCCGAACTTTTCGTTTGTGATAACTATCATTCGATTAAAACAATATCGGCCTCCAAACAATACAATACACCTTTTTTGGTAGACCCTACCAAAAAAGGTGTATTGTCACGGTTGTTTTGAAAAATACTGTAAAGTTATGCCAACCGGCGGAAATTCGTAATAACCGAATTTGAGTCGTAGTAACCGAATTTCAGTTGGCAAATAGCCAAATTTTTCTCTGTGTCTGGTTTCGATAAAAACGCGTTTAAGTTTAATTTATTGGCATACATACAATGAATACCTTGCTTCACAAAAACGGCTGTTACTCCCAAACTATTTCGAATTTCGAAAAATCATTTTAGAGTAATATTTTTGAATATCTAAGCTAGAAAAATATGCAAAAAATTTTTTGTTTCCAAACCAGCAGACCCCCCTTAACAGAAATTAAAACCGGGTTTGCTTAACCGACCCGATCACCCTAGTATTTATTTTCTCATTCATTCATCCAACCATTCATACATACAGATACAGATACAGATGGCATTACATTACAGGAAAATCGCTAAAACAATTTTTAAGTTGAATAAGGGACTTCCACGATTTTTATATTCGCAAAATCTGTTTTCTGAAATTAAAATTTGATGATTTTCCCTTAAATTTAGAAACATCATGCCATAACTGAATACTATTGTAAAGAAATGGTACTCCGCTGCGTATGAGTAATGTATATATTATAATATTGCTTATACGCAACGTAACCCTATCATATACAGCTGTGCTTTATGCTACAACCAAAAACTAATAGTTTTTGAAAAATTTTGTATTTAATTGTCACATTCCCTGCAAATTTTAAATCAAAAGCTAGAAATTTTCAAAAACTACTAGTTTTTCGTTGTACAGTAAATGAGGTATTAGAGCGACATTTGTATGTATAAAGAACAACTTTTTTGGAAAATTTCCATTTATTGTACAAATTATTGAAACACTAGGTCTAAAAGTTATGTGGTGTGCATTTGAGGAAAATCTAATATCTTACTTGAGTACGAATATTTTTAAAATAGACTAACGGTTTTCGAGATTTTTACTAAAAGTTGCGTTTTTTTTTTCTTGAATAAGTCTTTTAACGTGCTTTATTAAATTTGGAATTTTACTCTCAATTACTACACATCAACTCATGATCATCATTTGCAATCCAAACAAATAAATTCATGATAAGTTATATTTCATCTAAATTGAAGATTTTTTCAAGATCTAAATTTTGTGTCATTAGAAGTCAGGGTAATATGCTTATGTTTTTGCAATTTTACTCGTTTCGCGTTTCATTCTATTCTATTTCATTTGGTGACTGTTCCCATTCCACTTGTTGCCCGTGACATTTAATTACGATTTCTGTGTTTAATGTTACAATTCCTCTTATTCCGCTTTCATATCGTTCCTATTAGGACCAACTTTAATTTTTACAAATTTGCCTAATTTTGCTATCAACTTATTTCAAACGTGGTATGAAAATCACTTTTTTTAAGTTAAAATCACTTGAAAAAGGGAAATCTAAAACTGGCCAATTAATAACAATTTGTATTACATAAAATGACCTTCAAAGCAAATATTGCTTTAAAAATTCCAAATATTCTGAGAGGAATAATGATATAGAAAGTGAAAAATTGCAAAATATAAGTGAAAAATTGCAAAATATAATCGACATCGCCCATGTCTATTATTAAAAACTCTTAAAAGTTGCTTTTGTAGAAATTTATTTTCTTTAAAAAATTTAGAATAAAACTGTTATTTTCTTTGTATTGTTAAAAAATTGATTTTGGAACAACGACTGACCTAATGGTACATTTTAGGTTTCTATTCGACAGTAATCCAAAGTTTTGAAATCCCATTTCGAACATATTAAACATTTTTAAAACATTTTACTTTTGTTTGTGAAAATTCTATTACGAAGTTCTAACATAAAAAAGAGAGATTTTGCTTTGAAAATCGAGATTTTTCTTTAAAAAGCGATAAAAAATTGAGACGGGATCAGCCTTAAAAAAGATGAAGCTTTTGTCTGACCCGGATTAAAAATTTAAATTGAATTTTATAACAAGTAACCGTACCTATGATTGATATTTAATTTTTTGGCTCTGTGACGTATGAGTAATAGCCCTATGGGGAATGGGACCGGTTCTGCGTGTGAAACAGGATCGGCCCTTTCGGGCCAGAGACCGTCCCTCTGCTAAACCCTACCCTATGTAAACAACTGGCAACTTTAACATTGGCTTGTCATAGGAGGGGGTCATTTGTCCTGCTTTAAACCACATAGTGGCATGCCACAGGACTAACCAAAGATGGGCATACCACAAGACTTTCGTAAAAAGGGACATGTCGTATATAATAAACGAAAACTAAACAGCTTCCAATGGGAAAAATTCTGGCCAACTGGCTTTTTCTTGTTAATAAACATTCTGGTTAAATGGTATGTCCTCCCTTTACCAGTCACAGGATTGGTAATTTTAGGACAATTGACACTGCTTAACCCACTTCAGTATTAAATTATACCAGTCCTGTGATAAGTCCTTCTTTAACCAGCCACTTTTAGGTCAATTGCCTCCTCATTCCCCATAGGGAGTTTTATTAAAGTACTGATCATACATAAAGAATGCTTACGGAAACATTTTTTTCATTCTGTATTCATCATAACTTTGTGAAATGAAAAACTACAAACACAATTTTGATATCAAATCGAACACAAAACCTTGAAAATTCTAAATAAATAGAAAGTATTTGCAATTCGTTACGAAACTCAACGAATTTTCGTCAAAAGGGAACATTATTGGTTTTGCACATTTTATTTTTATGGCCCTTTTCAGTATAAATCTGAAAACTAATATTTCTGTTGTCATATGTCGTTACTTTTAATACCTTTCTATGAATTTTAATAAGTTTAACTCAACATTTTAGGTTCGTTGTAGTTCTGGGTGGTTTTAGCTTTACAACTCTGAATCTTTTTCCTAGTATTTTTCAAAATTCTTGTTTTGTTGCAATAACGAATCAAGGCGAAACTGAGCAATAATGCTGCTATAAAGTATTTCTTATTTAGAAACAAAGAATGTGTTGTCCTACGAAGGTGACATATATGGCGATTATTTAAATTAACCATTACTACAATTTCATTGTTAGCGTCAGATTTTTTTTTAATAATTTCTAGACATTTTTGTTGAGTTTATAATGCCCTTCAGTTATTTAGTTTAAAACAATACAAAATAAACTTAGTGGAAATCTGATTTTACGACTGTTTCATGAGTATCAAAATTGCACCTTTAAAACTGCACTCAGGGAACTTCTGCTTTAAAAATATGTAGTTGTTTGGGTTGTAATACAGTTTCATTATTTTTAATGTAAATGTAAGTCATTTGTAGAACAAATTAAATTTTTTACTGACCTTGTAGTTCATTTCAAAAAACAACTCACATCAAATGACTGTTTTATGATTTTACATTCATTTTTTACAGTTGTTTTTTGTTATTTAAAAAAAATAAAAAAAAAATGTTTGGTTTATTTTTTACTACCATGTGGTTCATTTTTACTACAATTGTTAGTCATTTTTTGAACATTAAAAAACAAATGACAATGTTAGTTGAATTTAATGAAATGTAAGTCGTCCTTTTTTTTAAATGAAATTTCATTTGTTTTTGACTACAATTGCTGCCGTCTTTACCAACATAATTTCCTAAGTGTGGTCAACTTTCATTATAAGCTAATTCCATGCTTCCTGATTGATCTTTATGTTCAATCCCTGCATCGTGGTCTAAACTTTCATTAAAACTTAAGTTTTACGTATTTTTAATCGACATAATAATTTTTATTGATGATTTCACTGGGCAAAGTGGAAAATTGTTCTTTTGAAGCCTTTTTAATTTTCGTAGCTGTTTTGTGTTTCTAGATTTGAATAAATTTTGTGTTATAACAACATTTAGTTTAGTATCGGTTCTGCCGTTCTATTTCTATAAAGCTGAAAGCAACGACTGATTTTTGTTAAGAATGTATTCAAAACCGATTGGGTTCCCTCTAGGATAGAAAGCAAAAATTTACTTTATTTTGCTCCGAATTTCAATTTTTTTTCAACGCTTCAAATTTTTAGATTTTTGTGCTTAATTTGATGTATAAACCTTGTTTTTAACTTTTCATTTCACAAAGTTGTGATGAAAAAAAAAATGTCAACATTTTTTCGTAAGCATTCTTTAGAAATCTGACTTTTCATTTTAAAGTTGATACTTATTTAAAAAAAAATAATTTTTTAGGGAAGCCAACATTTTATTGGCAACGCAACCAATTCTTTTAATAATACCTACTCGCAATCTTCTGAAAAATATAATAAAGCTCAAATTATGAATTTCTTTTTGAAATCAGCATCTAGGGTTGGCATTCAATATCCTTTCATTATAACGGTAGTTGGCTACCACAGTTACAGTAACACCGATATACAAATTAAAAAAAAAAAAAAAACGTTTCCATTAAACCCATGTGTGCTTTTTAAGTAACCGTTAAAATTTCGCTATCTTACCGCTTTAATTTTGAAATATCTTGAACAACCCTTAAAATAACGCTAAAAACTGGAGCAACGATTTTTAACGGTATTTTGTAGATATAACAAAATTGTACAGTTAAGATTTTAAAATAAGCCCTGTTATATTAGAAGACACATTTTACAATTGGACTCGTAGTATCAAAATGCTCATATCGCTATTCATGTGGTCGGCAACTCCTGTTTTAATGAAAAGGTAGTGTTTGCCCACAATGTCAGCACCAACGTTCACAATTGTGCTTATAGTTTCTAAAGGGATAAAATGTATAGGTTTTTTTTTTTTGTTTATGAGTTTTTACAGATTTATTCATTTTATGTTTTTATTAACAAAATATAAAAAAGTACAAAACAAAATTTGAAACAAAATACAGTTCTATAACTTTTTTTTTGTGTGTGAAAGTTGCAATATGAATGCAACAAAATGTTTCTGTTATTTTAATTTCTAGGGCTTTTGTCGTGTACTGAATGAATGCAAAAGTCCGTTGGTTGTTTGCATTTGTAAAGTTTTTGTTGTTTTGCATTGAGAATTCTGTGTGTGTGTGTAGGTAAGGGATGTAATGTTGTTGTTGGTTGTTGCTGTTGTAAGGATATTTTTTAATGCTTCTGTGGCTTAACTTTTTGACAAGTTTAATTAGTGGTTAAGTTTAGTTTACTTTTATTGTGGTCATTTGTAAATATATACAAAAAATGTATTTGTGTATGTTTGTTTATGTGCTCGTGCATGCATAAGCATGTTTTACTTTTAATATAGTATTTTTTTTTTCTGAAAAGTAAAACCTGATAACGATAAAGTTTATTTTGTTTGTGTTGTTAACCACAACTTTAGCATTTTGCTGCAATTGAATGACAGTAATAATGTTGGAAAAAAAAACTTTATTTTTCCCAGAATTCTACAAAATGATGAGGTTAAAGCAAGGTTAATATTCAAGGTTAGTTTTGTGTTAGTTTGTTTGTTTGTGGTTAAAAGTAATATGCGAATAACTCTTAACGGGTACTATAAACTTAAATTTTGTAGTGAATTTCTAAAAAAAGGGCTTATCTTGGCAATTGTTCAACAGATACAAAAAACTTAATATTTTTTAAAGCATTAAACATATAAAGGAAATTCTTATCTAAAACTATCAAAACAAATGTTTGCTATTACTGCATGTCATTTCCTTAAAGAAACCTTGTCACAAGATTAATTATGCAAATAAACCCCCTCCCCTGTAACTAAATTTCATTTGTGGCTTCTTTTCAAGAACATTTTAAAGATTTTTATCGATAATATTTACAAAATTTGTATATAAATAATGGCAATTTACTGATGTGTAAATTGATTAAATTAGCAAAAAAAAAAAAAAATATGAATATATTAATACAGTAAATAAGTTTGAGGTCTTAAAAAAAAAAAAAAAAACATATTCAAACATGTCACATTATTCATTTGATAACATATACACTTTGCAAAACCCCCAAATCATCTTCCTTTTCTTTTCTTTATTTTTTATTTTGCTACTTTATGCCTAATTAAATTTAAGTAAAAAAAAAGCTGTCACAAAAAAAAGGCAGTTAATATACTACAACAGAATCTCTACTCCATACAAGATATGAATAAATTACTTGTAAAAATATACCAACTAGAGTGGATAAAAAAAATCATATTTAAGTTCTTGAAAATAAAAAAATATATATTTTTTTTGTTGAAAAATTCATGATTGCCACCATTAGCAGCTCGTTAAGCACAAATGTCGCTTGTGCCATAAACACACGCTAATACCAACACCATTTTAACAAATTACTACTACACCCACATATCAACACATTCATTATACGTGTAGTTGTATTAGTGTATAGTATATAAATATAAGATTTTGTTCTTTTTATGAAAAGCTGTCATGTTCGTGAAAGAAAACTTGGTTTATATACCCCAACAAAAAAAAAAACAAGAACTTCAAATGTAATTTATCAAGCGGAAGTGAAGTAAATCAAAAACAATTTAAGTTATGCCAGCTGCTTTTCTATAAAGATATTGTATGTGTGTGTGAGTTGGAAAAAGTTTGCAGGAAGTGATTTATTTGTATATTAAACAAATAATAGGCATATGAGCAGGAAGACATATAAAGAAATTAACTTTTTTCAATCGTGGGTAGTTCAAGAAATTTTAATTTAACATTTTCTTCAAAACTTTGATTACTTAAAAAATTTTGTAAAATATTATGTTTGTGTTTTTTTTTTGATTTTTTATTATTACTATGGTATTCAATTAATCGGGTTTTGTAGTTTAATCGGTTAATCGAGCAAATAATTAATCGGGATTGAGATTTAATTAGTTAATAATCGGTTAATTAAGAATTATTCGGTTAACCGAACTTTACATAATCCTGTAATTTTTGCTGTTTTTCATTCGATTTATTAAAAAGTTTACAGCACTTACGTACATGATTGATGGCATTGTAAAGGGTCCGCAAATACCTTTTTTTTTTTGAAAATGCTATAAAAAAAACTACTGAATATTTTCTCAAATTTCTTTTTTTATTTGAAAGTACAATCCTTCCGGTTAATAATGGAAAATAATTTCATTCAAATGGCTGCCTCGGCTGGCCATGCAGTAGCCTACACGATCGTTCCAATTTTTAAGCACATTAGCGATTGTGTGCAGCTGTATTTCACCAATGGCTTCACGAATATTGTCCTTTAAAGCGTCAATTGTCTCTGGCTTGTTGGCGTAACACTTATCTTTGACGGCACCCCACAAATAATAGTCCAACGGTGTCAAATCGCAGCTCCGAGGTGGCCAAACGACATCAGCTCTGCGGCTGATAATGCGATCTTCAAAAACAGGGCGCAAAACATTGAGTGTAGCTTCGGCTGTACGTAGCGCCGTCCTGTTGAAACCAAATGTTGCCAATATCCTCCTCTTCAATTTTTGTAAACAAAATTCGTTCAACATGGCCCGATAACGATCGCCATTGACTGTAACGGCCACTCCTTGCTCATTTTCGAAGAAAAATGGCCTAATTATGCCTCTGGACCAAAATCCGCACCAAACAGTGACTCGTTTTGGGTGTATCGGCTTTTTAATGTATGCGTGCGGGTTTTCTGTGCCCCAAATGCGACAATTTTGCTTGTTTACATAACCGCCAAGATCAAAATGAGCTTCTTCCAAAATCCGTACGCAATTTTCGCACACATTCTGCAACATTACCATGATTTTTAAAGTAATGTCGCAATATTTCCCAGCCTTGTTAAAGCGTATACACAACCATATTCGTTCAGCGGAAGGATAAAACTAATTATCTGTCAAATCAGACATGAGCTAAGTTTTACCATTCACGAAATAAGCACTAGTTGAAAAAAAAAACGTTAGATGGCGGACCCTTTATAATTCTCCTTAATCGCATAATCGACACAAATTAATCGGTTTATTTGTTATTTGAAAACCGTCAATTTTAAATTATTCGAACTGTTAACCGATTAACGGTTGACCGATTGAATACCCTAATTATTACCCTCGCTCGATCTATTAAGGCCCATTTTTAACTCAAGATAGAGTTATTTTAAAATTGTTGTGCCTTTAAAAAGTCAATTTCTGCTTTTAAATACTACAATTATTTTTAATGCTTCAAAATCCTTTTAACTGCATATTTCGTATTTTTTAAGCCATTGATTTTGGTACCTTTTAAATATTACGGTTGATAACCAAAACTACAATTGAATTTCAATTTTCACATTGCTCTCGATCATTCAAAAAAAAAATAAAAATATTTTGACTTAATTGTGAAACCCTTAAATTCCTAAACCCTCCTACGTTTACCTCAAAACATATTCTTAATTGAATTATATAATTTCAGTTAAAAGTTAAAGGTGAATTAAGCTAATTTAAAATAATCCTGTTATATTTACAAAAGTTTTTTCTTTTCAATTTTAATGTGTTGTTTTACAAATGATCTATAAATTGAATTTGCCTAAGGGTTATATTTCATAAGGTCTCAATGTCATTTCCTATTTGCTCTTTTCATATTCTAAATTGTGTGTGTTTTTTTTTGGTATTTTTTGGTTACAGGAATCAATAATAATAGTATTCAAAACCACACACTTATGTAGATACAGTTATATTTACACACACACACAGAGGAATAATTTAAATAAAAAACCCACACATATGACCACATTTAATTTCCGTTTTATATCTTTCTGGTAAATGTTATTTTTTTTTCTGTCTAAACACAAAAAAAAAAAAACATAAAAAAGAATAAAATGAAAATGTTGTTTCAATATCGAAAATCATTTAAATGATTTATTTTGCATACAAATGACAATTTAACTTAAAAAAAATTGTATTCGTTAAGACTCTTAAGGGAAACAACATCGGTCCAACTCTAACTTTACAGACACACATACATACAACCCGACTTACATACACTAATGTTTAAACTTATATACCAACATATCTGTGGATTTTATCCTTAGTTGAACCTAGACAACAAAACAATTTGCATTTATCGTCTTTATTGGAAATTTGGTTTCGTAGAGAAACTCCCTAAAAACCAAGTTGGAATGAAATAAAAGAAACCCTTAAAAGGTCATCATTGATGAAAAATGATAACATCAAATAGCAATCAAAACGATTAGAATTGAAAAACCAATTCGTATTTAATAGAGAATGATAAAACATGTTAGATAAAACCAAAATAAGAACAACAAAAAAAGCTGAAAACAAAAAAAGCTTAAAATAAACTAAGAATTTGTATTTGCATTTAGTAAAGATGACAAGCAAATCGAATAAGATATCAAATTTATATATAGTTAGTAGGGTGGGGCGATTAGTATGGAAGGAAAAAAATCTTAATGGGCGCTTCGCGTTTCTGATTCTTGGGATTGTACTGAGCAAAAAAGTCCACTAGACCATACGTCTACGGTGAAAATCGTTTTTTCTCAGACTTTTGTCACGTTTTTTTTTTTTTGGATATTTTGGCCTATAACAGCCAAACCATTAAGATTTTCGATCCAATACTAAGACAAAAATTGTAGCCAAGACAATATTTAAGAACTCTCTAGTACATCGCAAAAGTATTGGAACGCTCCTTCAGGCAGTTTTGGCCTTGTGAAAGTGCAAAGGGACAGGGTTACTTTCACAAAATACGGCTAAAAAGGCCTATTTTGAAATTAAAAACTAAACCCTCAAACCCCACCCACAAATATGATAGATACATTAATCTGCTAGAGAATCTTCCAAAGAAGAGATTGATACCATAATCATGGATAAGCTCCTCCTACTTCCCACACATTGTTACTTTCACAAAATACGGCAAAAAAGCCCTATTTTGAAATTAAAATTAACCCCTTAAACCCCACCCACAAATATGATTGATGCATTAATCTGCTAGAGAATCTTCCAAAGAAGAGATTGATACCATAATCTTGGATAAGCTCCTCCTAGTTCCTGAGATATGTCCATCCCCACACATTGTTACAAGCAAGTCAAAATCTGTTTGCAAGTCAAAATCTGGAAGCTCGATTTTCATCGTAGACGTATGGTCTAGTGGACTTTTTTGCTCAGTACAATCCCAAGAATCAGAAACGCGAAGCGCCGATTAAGATGTTCAAATCGCCCCACCCTAATAGTTAGTATAAGTATAGTGTACAATATGAAAAGTTAATGCAGACTCATCATTATTATAAAAAAAATATACTACAGACTAAAGACAAAGAAATGATAAGGTTGTAGCTAGCTAAAAAATTTGAGTGAATTTTAAAAGATTTAAACTATTTCAAAGTTTATTTGAAACAATCAACATCCATTTTGGTACTTTTTGAAAATAAAGATCAAATTAAATGAATCAATTTTTTTTTTTTGTAAATTAAAAGATTATGATAAAAATCTCTTTTAAAAAGCACGATTGAAATGGGGAATCGTTTAAATTTTTGTGCTTTTTAAAAGCACTATTTCTACTTTTTAAGATCTATGACGATACGTTATCCACTTTTGACGATTGAAATACTTAGATATTTGTTAGATTTGTATAATTTTTAAATTTAATTTTGACAAATTTTAAAGAAATTTTGATTAATTTTTGTACATTTTGAATAGCATGATTGGTTTTGCAACCCTTTAATAACTATCATTAAACTTAGCACCATCTGTACGTTTGATTTGAATAACTTTTTGAAAATATTATTGCATTTGACACCTCTTGATGTTGATTCATTTTATCCTTTAATTTGGTACCTTTTGCACACCATGTTTGATTTTGGTACCTTATAAAAACTATGATGGAATTTGGTATCTTTTAAAAACTAGGATAATTTTGGCAACTTTTTAAAACATAGATTAATCTTGATACGTTATGAAAAATACGATTAATTTTGATATATTTGTGTAGTTAATAAATTTAAATTTGACACAATTTAATAATTGAATGACTTTTGTACCTTTTAAATACCCCCGATGAAAAAATTCCATTATAGGTATATATAATCATATATAGTCATATATATATAACTCATTATCACATAATATCATAGCTGATCCGCAAAATTTCATACATAACCTTATCTCATGAGATCCCATGGGATCTCATCTTATATAATTATATGTTATATATAATTTGATAAAATTTGATATAACTTCATAAAATTTCAAAATCCGCACTAGTATTATTTCAAATAATAATGAAAATTTAAATATAAATTGGAAAATAAGACGTTATTTCAATTTGACTAATAGGTGATGCCGTGTACAATAGGGTGGAGGCGATTTGAACATATTCCCGTTTCTGATTCGTGGGATTGTACTGAGCAAAAAAGTCCACTAGACCATACGTCTACGGTGAAAATCGAGCTTCCAGATTTTGACTTTTTAGCCGTATTTTGTGAAAGTAACAATGTGTGGGATGGACATATCTCAGGAAGTAGGAGGAGCTTATCCAAGATCATGGTATCAATCTCTTCTTTGGAAGATTCTCTAGCAGATTAATGCATAAAACATCAACATAAACAATGCCCGGGATTGACATATCTCTGGAAGTAGGAGGAGCTTATCCAAGATTATGGTATCAATCTCTTCTTTGGAAGATTCTCTAGCAGATTAATGCATCAATCATATTTGTGGGTGGGTTTTAAGGGGGTTAATTTTTAATTTCAAAATAGGGCTTTTTTGCCGTAAAGTTAAAATCTGGAAGCTCGATTTTCACCGTTGACGTATGGTCTAATGGACTTTTTTGCTCATTACAATCCCAAGAATCAGAAACGCGAACGCCCATTAAGATTTTTTTCCTTCCATACTAATCGCCAAACCCTAATGTACAATTATATGTAAAGTTGATAGAATTTTGTTCTTGTTTCTACCACATATTTTTATATATAATCATCAAGGAAGAACAATTAGCTTTTAACTTTAGCTTTTTGTGCTTTATTTGTATTTTCCGATTTTGAGCATTTAAATAGCTTTTTCTTAAGATTTTTGGGTTTTTCATTGCTTTTATAAGATATTCTGACTTAAAGTTCTTTTTTTACTCATGGAATATTAATTATTCTATTAACTTTGATCCCTGTGTAAAAATTATAATATGGAGTGTAATATAATTGTATTTCATTTGATAATTTCCCATATATAAACAAATATGAATTGATCCGAAAAATGAGTAATCTACGTGTATCTAATTATATCAAATAAGATATAATTTGATACAATTTTATACGAGATTTGTCCATATCCGGGACATTAAATTATATCTAAATTGATATAAATATATCTGATTTAATATAATTTTAGTCGATAGTAGGTATGCTTTTTGTGACTTGAAGTTATGCTTAAAAGTATTTAATTTGAAAACTAAAATTTCTAGAAATCAATCATTTTAAACAACCAAATTTTTTTAAATTAAACATAATGAAATGTTTAAAAATTATTAAGAACACATTTAAGTGTTTTTGTCTTATAAAATGTACTCGTTTTTTATTTAAAATGATATAAAAGAAATCACTTCAAAATAATTTCGTTATATGTGAAATCATATGTAACAAAGTCCTAACTTGCACATAACTTAACTTGATATTTAACTTAACCAAAATATTGGATTGGATTATATATAAAGCTATATAAAATTATAAGGAGAATATAACTGACTTAGCATGGGACTATACATAATCATATCGATCACTACATATATTTGGATTATTATTATATGTCTTATGTAAATACATATGGAGTAAGATTTGGAGACATATTAATATCAAGTACTCAATAAAAATTATTAGATGGATTTGTATGTAATGATTCCCCCTCCTTTCCCTAAAGTCCTTAAAGTCAGCCTTGTTAAATTGATTTACAATCAATTATCTTGTATTTTTCAATATTATTTTGATGTAACACATTTCCATATATCAATATTTTTTTATTTCAATTCAAATTGCAAGTTTAAAACTATAAACCTCTTAACTTACCTTTTCCAAAGCAATAAACAAAATTTTTTTTTAGTTTTTTCAGTTTTGCAATTCACACTTTTCTGGCAATAACGAAAAAAATGTCAATTTGTAACATAAGCTAATCCTAGCATGAAAAAAATTAGTATACCCAAGTAAAAAATTTGATATGGGCCAACATAATAGTACCCAGGTAAAAAAATACAAGGGGGCTAGCACTAGCAAAGCTCTGAAATACTAAGCGTTGAGAAAGCACTGGGAAACAAAAAATCAAGTGGCTCTCCACGCCTAAATAAAAAATTCATGTACCTTCCCAACGCCCAAATAAACAAAATTAAAGTGCTTTCCCAACGCCATTTCCAAGCTTTCTAAAGCATTGGGAAAGCACTTAGAAACATAAAAATCAAGTGCTTTTCCCACTCCTAATTGATAAGAAACCACGGTGGTGCCAATGATTCGAAATTATAAAATAGTAATTTATTCGATTTTTCTTTTTTTATTGCAAAAGAAACAATAAAATCGACTTCATTAAAAAAAATAAATTTAACAAAAAAACGTTTTTCTTGCAAACTAAAGTCCTATGAAAAATGCATTTCATTCACTAAACTGCAGCAAATAAAAAAAAATATACTACAAATTTAAATTTGATTGACTTTTTAAATTATAGTAAACGAGTTCCAAAAAAGTACTAGTGTCCGACCGAAGACTTAGGCCAAAAATACCATGTTTGGTCAGTTTTTTTGGTATTTTGGTAAGTGGACACATTTTGATATTGAAAACATATTACTTGAGCCATTTTAATTTGATTTTGAGTAAAAAATTTAAGAAAAAAGTTGAAGTTTAGCTGTAATGTTAAATAAGCGGCCGCGAAATTTTTCCGAATATTAATTAATTGCTTAACTGCGGACTTTTCTTTCAATTTGACAAATTTGATCAAAATCGCTTTTAATAATTCCAATAAAAAGTTACAAATGACTATATAAGTTTATACATTGAATCATTTAATTGTATACAATTATATATATAAACTTTTTTACTTGGGTATTCAGAAAAACTATGTACATACAAATTCATACAAAACAAGAAATTCAAATAAAAACTATGAGTTGCATATACAGAAAAAAAAATTTTAAAAATAACGATCAATACAAACATTGAACTAGTTTAAAAACTAACCAGAAACTATTCTATACATGTACTAAACAATCATATACACTGAAAATAATGGGCGTGTAGATTTAGAAAACAAAAACTTTAACATTAAATCTTAATCAATTAATCAATAAATCAATAAATTCTTAAAACTTACCATTAAATAATGACATTGAAATTCTACTGAAGATCACTTGGGATAGCGTGAAATCTTAATATAGAATACTACTAATGTTTTAATGTGTCCTACTCTGTCTTACTTAAGAAAATTAACTAATTAATACTGAATAAATTTAATTCTGGCATTACCTAAAATTTTAAAATTGATAAGTTTCGCTCTTTGATTAATTAATTAAAGCCAGAAAGAAAATTTGGTTATTTCTTTCTAAAACTTCAAATAAAATTGAAAATTTTTCAATAAAATTAAGTGAATCCTTAAAATTTGATATCGATATTCTACTGAAGATCACTTGAGAGAGCGTGAAATCGTAATATAGAATTGTTATAAATTTTATTTTTTTATTTCGTTCCAAAAACAATTAGTGGTTTTGGTGTACACTAAATTTGATTGCTTAAATTTGTAATTCTTTCAGTGTATATATTTATTTATATGTATCTAAATCCATACATACACTACTCGACAAAACGAGATTATAAGTTTTTCATTTTTAAACCCAACAACCAAACAACATCTATATTGAGAACCATATTTCAAAATTTTTGACAGGCATTTTATTTGCTAAAACAACAAAACTGAATAAACTTTTTTTGTATAGTTTTTTTTTTTTGTTCAAGTGTTTTTTTTTCATGTTACATGTAAGAAGAGTTGTTAAAGGTTATTTTTTGTTTTATATTTTTTAGAATTTTTTTTTTCATATTTTTCATAACGAATATAATAAAAATAAATTGACATATTGATTTATGTAAGAAATATTAGATAAATGAGATTTTTTTTTTCTGAGGATTTAAAATAAAGATTTTAGTTGTAATAAATTATAAAATAAATGATTAAAAAAAATTGTCCAAAAAATAAACTTTATCATGATTTGGTACTTAAAGTGTCCTTGAACCTTTTTACTGCATTCTTTTTTTTGTTTAAATTTTTCAATTAATTTTGGTATTTGTAAGAGTTTTAGTTTAAACAAATGTTAATCTTAATTTTTTTTATTGAAACTATTAGAGAGGTGACCAGATTTAAGGTAATTTTTAAGAAAATGTTAATTATTTTTTTTTTAAAAAATAATTAAATTCTCGAAATGAGTAATATTTTTGGAACTTTTTAGGTACTATTTATAAGAAAGTGTAACATTACTGATTTTATATTTAAACACATAAAACTAAAAAATTACGCTTAAAATGTAGCTATTTGTAACATTAAATGAATTATCTTGTGCCGCAGGGTGTCGAAGTCAAACATTCTCATCTGTGAAACCACTTTCAAGGGTTTTATTTTTTTTTACTAATTTTGTCTAGTTAAAACTTACAATAATTATAAAATAATAAAAAAAATTATATGTACTTCAATTAAAACTTTAAATGTTTTTAATAATACCCGTCATATACATCTTTAACACCTTGTAATTTTCTTTTTATTCACACATAGTGTGTCTCTAAACATAGTATTCTGAATTGCCAACTCTTCTTTCATAATCACTTCATACATCAATCAATTCGGTAGTTTAGGAGCTACTGGAATTATCTTTGATATCTAGTTGCACATTTTATTACAACACAGGGTTCCTTAAACTACACTACTTTAATGACTTAACTGTAACCAGCCGTATCAGTAAGCAACTTTTTTAAATCTTGGGAGCAAATCTGAATCGAAAATTTGAATACTTACTTAGGTTAAATAATTTTGGCCAATCTATGTACTTTAACTTCCTGTTCTATATTTGTGTACCCCTGTTGTTTTTATTTGTGTTTATGTATATTCTCTAGATTCTCTTCACAATTTTCTAAATTTCTTCTAAAATAAATGTTTTTCTACTTTTTTTTTTATCTATATTTATGTTAGCACAACCTCAAGAGATAATTTATACTTTCTCCATAGTTAGTTTATACCTTAGTTTTTTAGTTTTCATTTTTATGTTTTAATTAAACTACATATGTTGTATGTACCTATACTCATACACATAACAAGAGAAAAAACAGAGAACTTTAGAGTTGGACGATTTAAGAAAATGTTGATTTTTAAATAAACCATGTAACATATTATAACCGAAGCGTTAAAATAATAAAAACTGCTGTATAAAGCGATCTTAAAAAAGGTTTTGATCTTTCAGAATATTATATTTAGAGTCACCCTGCTAAAAAAAAAGTGGTCAAAGAGAGATAATTTTAAAAATTCCAACGTTCGCATTTATAACCGAACTTCAAAGATATTTACAGTGGCTTTAGTTAGGGAGTTTAAATTAACGATAATGGTATTAAGAGTCACCCTGTTGTTGTAAATTGATCACCTGGCGTTTTTTCTGAAAGCATTAATTTGTGAAATTAATACCGTTATTCAAGGTCATTATATTTAAGGTCATTGTAAAACATAGAATATACGAGTACTTTGAGATTATGGTACTGAGGGTCACCCTGTTATAACAAAGAGTAACAAGAATTACTAGCTCGAGTACAAAAATATTTTAAGAATACAATTTTTACAAATATTATTCAATATCAATGTTACTTACAACATAACATATGCAGAGAAATTACAAAATCGGTTAAACTTAAAATTTTTAATATTTTTGGTCACTCAGTTACAACACATGGTAATAAAGCCAATCCCATAAAATATCTTCAAATATTAAAAAATGTTCAGTTGAAAGGGGTGACTTCTAATTTAACAGGGTGACTCTGAATGCAACAGTTTCCAAGATAAACCCATCTGCTATTACCGCTGTAAATTTTAGTAAAATATAACTTTTGAAATTTGGGATTAACATTGTCACCCTGTGTTGTAACATGTCAACTCTTAGGACTTTAAGATTGTTTAATATCTAAAGAATCTATACTGTAATATTTGTCATTACGTAGTCAACCCCGTATTAGTACTGTTATTAACAGGGTGACACGAAATGATATATTCTAAAAGATTATGAGCCGATTAGTCGTGACACAATTATTTTTTTGATTCACGACTGAATTACTAGTGGCCGTAAGTGCAATTATTGTAACCTACGTAAAACGTGGCTGAGCGTGAGTAAAGAACAAACTTTCGAGTGTGATGTGTGCGTGAGTACAATATTGTTTGCTTGAGTTTGCTTGCTAATTAGTTTCGATTAGGTTTCTTATACATTTGTTAAACTTTAAAGTTAATTTTCGAAATAAGGAATTAATTTTTCAACTAATCCTTCGATTTTGAGTACTTTTTTTTATAAAAACACTGAGATTCGTACATTTTCGTGACATTTTTAAAATTAAAAAAACGTCTCAAAAGATTTGGATTACTTTTATTTAAAATTTTTAAAAATGAGAAAAACAATTTGGATTCTAAAATTTAGATTTTAGCGCCTTTAAACAAATTCCACATTTGCTTCTCAACGTAAATGATTTCAAGAAATATTCGTAGGAACTCATGGAAAATGCTTAGCTGCGTCGGGCGCCATTTTCGTAATAATATTATATGATCAAGTATGATTAATAATATGTAGAAAAACAAAACAGGGTTACACACCCTGTTTCGCACTCATACCTAAAAAGTACCTAACATGCATAAACAACAACAACAAAAACAAGTTAAATATTGTACAAAAAAATAGTACAAGTAGAGAACTTAGGAAAACAACAGAGGTATAAGGTAAAAATTGTTTATATGTTTTTACTTTCGCCTGGGGACTTAGTTATTTGAGTTGCTCTTACATTGTTGTTGGTGCTTCTGTTGTTCCATCTATTTTGTATTTGTTGTTAACAAAGTGAAGAAAAAAAAAAATACACGTTAAATAATATAGAATATTCAGATTTGTTTAAGTTAAATTCTGTGTAAAAAAAGTTGTAAGCGTTAGGGAAAATATAAATATTTCTAAAAAAATATTTTAAAAATGTGACAAAGAAAATTTTAAAGATCTTTGTCATAAAAAGGTAGAAAATAAACGAACATTTTTGAAAGCTCCATTAAATGAATGGTTGGCGTCCAATACGATGCCCTTATTAGTCAATATCTTAAATTCAGTAAAAATATTAAAATTTATAAAATTTATAAAATGCATTAAATCTTTTTTCTTTGTACAAAATGTACAAAAAAAAAAAATAACAAGAAATAAAATGTAAACACTATTACAAGTTCATCAATCATCAAACGACTTTACATGATTTTCATTGACAACTTTGTCAGTGTGCAAAAAAACAGAAACAAAAAAGAAATTCATCATACATTAGCGCAAATATGTAAGCAACACTCTCACATCATCACCAACGTCAATGTCGTCGTTGTTGCTGTTGTCATATTTGTGTTGGCATTGCTACTTTGACAGATCCACACAAACTCAAATGCCAACATGACACATCATACCCATACTGCTATAAACACATACATAGGCAGACAAACTCGCTTATAATGTTTGAACCACATGACTAGGGTGACCATTTTTTTTTCTGATATAAAAACAGTACACAATTTTTAAAAAATTTAAATATTGTGATGAATGTTAAAATACACATCGAATTTACTTTCTCTATATAAAAACTCAGATTATGTTTGATAAAGTTATCAAAATTACTAAAATTTATATAAACAATTTAAGATTCATCTTGTTTATATGTATTAAATTACACACTTATTATATTATACGCATGCTATTAATGAACTTTTGCATTAAATTAACGAAGTTTCGCAGGAATTCGTAAATTAAAACGTTTCATCAGATTAATGCAGTTTCATAAAATGTTATGTACAATTTTATTGTTATTTATTTTCATTGAAAATTGTTTCATAAAAATCTCATTCTTGTAGCGACGAACGTCTTGTAAAAACCAATGGTAAAACTTGTCTAATTAAATTTTAGTTGCATCATCCGAATTTTATTGTGAAATCACTATATAGTTTTACCAACTGATTTCAGTCGAAGTAGCTGACTTTCAGTTGGATAACGTTAAAATTTTTCCCTTAATAGTCGACATTTTTAATTTTTCGCCCTATATTTTAGTTTCTAGAAACACCCAAGATTTTTAAATATTGAAACTCACGGATTTTAAGCACTTCTTTTCGAACTAATCTTAGATTTAAAACGAGTTTCCCGCACAAATTTAATTTTTTTTTTGCAGTTTCTATTAGATTAGAATATTGTTAATGGAGAAAACACATCTGTTTCTGAACAGATTTTTGGAAAATTTTAATATTTGAAAACCTTATTCTAAAGTGAACAGAATATTAGTTTTTCTATGCAAAAAATAAAATTTTCTGAAAATTTTAAAAATCTGTACGCATTTTAATAAATCAGCACACGATTTTTTCATCAGTAAACGTGACAAAAAATTAGTACGAACGGTCAGCCTAAACATGGCTGCATTCCATTGCACTGTATGCAACCAAAAATAACTGGTTAATGCATAATATATCTGTAAGATATATTTTTGTTCACATTTGCAAAATACAATATTTTTCATTTATCAACTATATTCAGAAATTTGTTCGGATAAAGTTTGTGTTTGAATAAGTTTTTACAAAGTAATTGATGAAACTTTGTCGTGTGAAACTTATTCACATTCGAGGATCTTACACAAATATTTCGTTCTGCTAACAAAATGACAAAGGACGATTTTCTCAAATTTTGATTAAATAGACAAGTTGTCAGTGTTGCCACAAGAGAAATATAAAATTATACATGTACATTAGGGCGTTTGAGAATTTTCACTTTTTTCAATTTTTTTATCTCTTGAAACGGAATATGAAATCCCAGAAGATTTTTGAATTATTTTTTGCAGATTTTTTGAAAGGGGATCGCTGAAATGAATTATGTGGGAAAAAGAGGTTATAAAACAAAAAATAGTTTAGCTTTATTTATCTTGTGGCTTGTTTTTACAAAACCAGTTAAATCTCTACTCAAGAGTTCTAGCCTTTTAAAAAAATTATACAGGAAACAAGTTATTCCTTTAAGGGTCACTCTGCAGACCTTAAAAGTAATAAATTAAAAAAAAAATTACTTCAGAAATGAACATCGTATTGGCGTCAAATAAAATTTGATTGATATGTCTTTAAAATACTTTTCATATGATTTTTGTTACTTTCAAGTATATAAATTTCACAAAAACAAATTTGGTATAAAATGCAAAGCATTTTAAAGACATATCCACGCCGTTTATTTCTAGTTATATAGATATATGACCATATACAAACCCATATGTTTTCATATGCGATTTTCAACTGTCTAATAATATTATAAGTCACTATTACTAACAAAAATGATGAAGCTGATTGAAATGATGAAGTTGTGATGAAAGGCTTTATGCAATAAGTCACAGGTACAAAAAGTCCCAGTGCAAAAGCTCCCATTGAAATAAATTCTAAAAAAATGAAATAAGTCCCGTCTCCAAAAAGTGAAATAAATTCTAAAAAAAAAAAAATAATATCCAAAACAAAAATGAAACAAATCCTAGGTTTTGGATGTTATTTCATCATGAAATAATTTCCAAAAAATAAAAATTAAATAACTCCCAAAAATAGTCCATGCAATACAAATGAAGTAACTGCGTACCGTTATATTCCCTAAAGTCGTATTGCCCAAAAACCAAAATGACATATTGCCCAAATGTCCGCATATCCCCCAAAATTGTGGATGTTAATATGTTATAATCAATGACAGAAAATCCAAAACTTTTTTTTTGGTGCTATGGCATTTTATTTTGAAAAAACTTTTTTTTTTTTGGGCGCTATGACGGTAAAATAAAGAAGTTATTGCCCAAAATCATTATTTATTTATTTTTTTTTAAATGTCATAAGACATAATGTCTTTTGTGTCGCACGCAGAAAAAACTTTATTTCGCGAAGCCGCCTGCCGCGTTCTACGGAGGAAAAAAAACCCCCAAGAGCGGCTGAAGGCCGCCACCCAGAAGAACTTGTTTTTCAAATCAGATGTCGAATCCGTTGAAATCTTATATTTTTAAGAAATCAAGTAACATAACTTTTTATGTCCCAAAATACCAACCCACACCAAGATTTATTGTTTTTCAATGATTATTTTTTTAAAAGTCTATTTTATTAAAAATTTTCCGTATATATTAGCGTCTAAACGACAAAGCTATGACTGGTCAAATTATATTACGTATTGTCTTAAAAATAAGATTTCAACGGATTCGACATTGGATTTGTAACAACAAGTTTTTCTGTGTGGCGGCCTTCGGCCTCTCTTAGGGTTTTTTTTCCTCCGTAGAACGCGGCAGGCGGCTATGCGAAATAAAGTTTTTTCTGCGTGCGACACAAAAAAATAAAATTGAAGCAATTTTTTTTAAGTTTCCTTAAAACTCTTTTGTTTGATTTCATGAATCAGCCTTGACATTTATGGTCTTATGACAATAAAAAAAAAATATAAATTATGATTTTGGGCAATAACTTCTTTTTTTTACCGTCATAACGCCCAAATTTATTTTGGCCAAACAAAAAACCGTCATAGCGCCCAACCAAAAATGTTATTTCGTCCAAATCAATGGCGTATTGCCCAAAAACAAGAAAATTTTTACATATAATTTTTTTGGGCGCTATGTCCCACGCTAAGTTCTGTTGGGACTTATTTCATTTCGGAATTACTGCATTATGAAATAACACCTAATAACAAAAATGAAATAACTTCCAAAAAAATGAAATAACTGCAAAAGAACTGGGTATTTTTTCATTTGAAATTAGTCCCAAATTTGTATGAAAATTTTTTGGGACTTATTTAATTTTTTTTTGGGACTTTTTTCACCTGGGAGTTATTGCACAGAGTCGTGATGAAACGATGAAGCTGATATGTCACATGTTACGTTCGGACTATAAATAATGATGCAGGAAACAAAAACAGAAAGAGCGGTATCAAGGACCGTGGCAACAAAACAAAAAACATTTTTTTTGAAATTGTGTTCTAGGGGGTGAACGCCACAACTTTTGTTATTGACCCACCCTAGTCAATATATTTTCTGTTGTACAAACTAAGAATATAACTTAAAATATATACTACACACCGAGACAAATTTAGCTATTTGCCAACTGAAACTCGGCCAATACGACTGGATTTCGGTTATTACAAATTTCGGTCGGTTGGTACAACTGAACAAAGTTTTCACAACAAATTTTGGTTAATTCAACTGAATTTTAGTTGCAATACCCAAGATATTCAGAAATCTAATGTAAATATCGTTGTACTAATTGAATTTATAAGTTGTTACCATTAAAATACACTTTTCAATTCGGTTGGCACTCTTGAGTGTACGAATGGCCATGCTATTATAACACTTTGACGACCGAACTTAGAGAGACTATAACTAAAAATAAATTTTGTGCTGCTTTTGGCGCTTTACTGCTTCCCCTATTGGAGAAATGTGGTATTAAAGCTAATCTGGTAATTGCTCCTGAATGGGTTAAGATTTTGTGTTAAATTATGACTAATCCAAAATAGTAACAATTTTTTAACTTAAAACTCAGTTTTGAACATTAGAAAAACTAAAAACAAAAACATGAAAAAATCATCACTTTGGTTTGGACCTTGTAAGGCTTTGCAACTATCAGGCAACAATTTATAGGTATCGCTAAAAAGCTACATCTCTCCAGTGTCGATCACAACAAGTTTGGTGTGCTTTTACGTCCTGCAGGTTTTCCTAAACTAGCAACAAGTAAAAATGGGACATATATCTATCATACGTCGCTAAAGTCGTTAAAGCCACATTCACACTAAACAGCAAAACACATGTTGTGCCAAAAAACGTATTTAAGCTATTTATTCTATTCCAACGTTCTTTATTATTTTCCACTCGTTTTGCCAAAACACGTGTTTTTTGCTATATAGTCTGAATACCGTCTATGTGAAACTAAGGCAATTTTTAGTTTTGGTGCTTGTCGAATATGAAAGCGTTTCATATTTTGATCACAGCCACAGTCCGTGTTTTGATCATTATTCATCAACAAAAAAAAACTAATTAATATTAAATTCTGTTTTTAATTGTAAAATCAATTCCGTGGACTATTTTAATACATAGATATATGTTGCAAAGAAATAAAACATATTTTACAACATCACTTTATCAAACAGAATGACTGAGTGAATGAATGAACGAACGAATGAAAACGGACACACATACTATAACTTACATATCCATAGAGAGAAATGAACATAAAAAACCGATGTTACTTATGTAAACATTAACGACACATATGCACACGCACTTACACACACATAAATATACAAATACACCAATACACTTTTAAAAAGCATAAACACACAACTACATGGCTGGGTTTTATTAATGCTGTTATAGTTGTTGCTGTTGTTACTGATGATGATGATGAACTGTCGCCGGTTTTTTTCTCTGTATGTGTGTGATGTTGTATACTACAAGTAGTAAGTAGTAGTAGTTTTTTTTTTATAGTAATTGTGTGTGTGTTTATATTTGTTTAAAAATTGTATACGTCTGCTATAAAATGATAAACAATTTTGTTTTTCTCAAAGTAAGTGTGTGTGAGAGTTTTCTTTTATTTTTTAGTCCTCCGCTTAAGGCAATATTAAATAACTATTCAATATAAATACATTTACTACGAAATGCTTTTTGAGATTTATTGATGTTTATTTTATATTTTCTTTTTGCACAACCATTTTTTAAGTAAACTACATAATTTTTATATATAAATACGATTGAAATACATAGTAGTTAAGTGGGTTTCCTTCGAGAGATAGTTAACTATTTGGTATCTATAATTTCCATTAATATTAAATTGATCGTATACATTTGACCGGGTTTTCGTTGTTAAATTTTAAGTAAATTATAGTAACGTTGATTTTCCTGTGCTTATAGTTTCCTTAATAAATTGCCAACCATTAACACCAGAGTATATTATGGCAACGATTGCATCACGGTTTAATCATTATAATCATCTGTTACATTGATAGTAAGATAAGGCAAAAACCTTTAGGGTTCTCAAAGTCGATTAAAATTCAAAATAGGAGTTTGAACTTTAAAAACAAGAAAACACCCTTTCCATATTATCAAACGATTTGATTTAATTTTAAATATGTTACAGACAATAACAAAAAAATAATACATCCGTAGTTTTTTTTTGGCGTCATAAATTCGCTTTAAACAGTAAAAAGTGGAATCAGAAATGACCCCTGCTTAACTCTAAAAAACTGTTTTCACTAACGTCAGTACTCAAAGTTGGTGAAAAACATTAATATTTTATTGTTTTATTTTTTTTTAAGGAGTAGCAACACTCCATAGACTCTTTCTATTAATTAATGTTTTGTTTTATTGGAAAGGAATATAGAAGAGAAGATGGTAAAAACGATAAGTCTTAGAACAGTTGTTGAGCTCCATCTAATGGAGAGTTGCCGAACTTCATCCATTTATTAATTGATATACTTCTGGGAGGTTAAGTGCTATGGAAACACCGAAGGTGGGTGGTGTGTTATGTATGGGGGAAACTCATACATATTATTATTCAAGTTTATGTTGCTGTAGCTGTGTTCGAACACGCAACCTTCTGTGCAATAGTCCAAAGCGCTAACCATTACACCACAACGCTCACAACAGAGATAACGAGAAGCTTCAAAAATTCTATACTGCTTCGACGTAAAAATGTGGTCGTTAAAGGGTTTAGAAAAATTTTAAATGTTTCTTCGTGTTTGTTTTTTTTCAATCCGGTTTAACGATCGATAAAATGTCCATTACAAAATTTATATACACACAGAGAAAAATTTAGCTATTTGCCAACTAAAATTCAGTTATTATGACTCAAATTCGGTTATTACTAATTTCAGGCGGTTGGCACAACTTATCAATGACAGTAGTGTATCCAACTCTATTGATTCATTGGAGCATCGTCGGAATGTGGGTTGTGTGACACTTTTCTATCGATATTACCATGGGAGATGCTCATCTGAGATAAGTGAACTTATTCCACGAGCCCGAGTTTTTATTCGTAATACTCGCTTATCTAGTAGAGCACATCCGTTTGTAGTTGATTGTCCTGTGTTTCGCACAACGCATTACAGAGAAAATTCGTTTTTTAGTCGAACGATTCGTATGTGGAACAAACTTCCCGCAGAAGTCTTCCCTGTTACTTACAATTTAGAAAAATTTAAATCAAATATCCACAAACACTACTCCCTCTTTCCTCCTTCCCATACCTTATTTTCCTGATCAATACAATGCACTGCATGAGTAGGGGGCATCCCCTGAGTATTGGTTAAATTATAAAAAAAAAAAAAAAAAAAATATCGTTTTACTAACTGAATTTATAAGTTGTTATTATTAATATACACTTTTCAATTCGGTTGGCACTTTATTTCTCTGTGTGTACTTTGTCCTGGTAATCAAGTTTCCCGTTCCCTAAATCTAGGCTTCGTAGAAATTGATATTTTTAAACTAGACTTTGTCGTGCTGTTTTCGATTAAAATAATTTTTGCTTCCCAGAAAAAAACTATCATATATTATCATGTATATGGTTTAATGTATGTTCTGATCCGAAAATGAGGGTATATGGCCGTATATGTCTCATATATGACCATATGTTTTAGGTTCATATTATATTATTTTGAATAGTTGTAGCGACGTGTTTTCACTGGTTGCTGAGATAGACTCAGTCGAGTCCAGGGTTCGTTATAGAATTATTTATTTTGTTCAAGGACCAAAGGAAACACACACGATTTTATAATTTTTTTCTATAAACGTTATAAAACGTATCACTTTATTTTCTTTGAAATTATTCTTAAGTACTAGTCTCTGATCACAATCTCGTTTTTTTTTTTATTTATAATTTTATTGTTTATTGGTAAAGTAATATAAATTTCCGTTCCGACACACGACACATATCTTATGCTACGACATCACCACGTACGATTCCGACGGATCACACACTCAGTTCCTATTAGTTGAGGAAAGTCAACCCAACCAGTCCTTCTAACTACGGGACAGACGAATATTTTAATATTTGAGGAAAGTCAACCCAAACAGTCCTCCTAACTACGGGACAGACGAATATTTTAATATTTGAGGAAAGTCAACCCAAACAGTCCTCCTAACTACGGGACAGACGAATATTTTAATATTTGAGGAAACAGTTCTCCTAACTAAGGGGTAGGCAAATATTACTACCAGTATGGACCGGTAGTGAGATATCAGCTAGTTTTACGACAGAATCAGGAGTGAAGCAGGGCTGTCTGCTTTCCCCACTACTTTTTGCGATTTATCTAAATGATTTATATGAACATCTAGGTGGCGGCATAGTTTTGGATGAATTAAATATACGTGTTCTATTGTATGCTGATGACATAGTCATATTAGCGGACAAGGCTTGTGTCCTACAGCAAATGATCCATAAATTGGAAGAATATTGTGTATTGTGGAATATGGAGATTAATATGGCCAAGTCAAAAATAATGGTTTTTCGAAAAGGTGGGAAATTATCCCAGAATGAGAAATGGTTCCTAAACAACACTGAAATCGAGGTAGTTTCGGAATATACATATTTGGGAGTAATACTGACCCCAAAAATGATTTTTAAAAAACATGTAGAGGCCAGGTATCTGTCAGCAAAAAACAGCATTAATATGACATGGAGCAACTTCTAGAGTAGGCCAAACGTATCATTAAAGGCTAAATGGAAGCTTTTTTTAGCTGTTTGCAGATCCATCCAATCTTACGGTGCGCAAGTTTGGGGCTTCTCTTACTTCCAAGAGGTAGATAAACTTCACACTTATTTTATAAAAAAAGTACTCCGTCTTCCACCCACTACACCTACATATGCCTTAAAGCTGGAGACAAACGTAGAGAATGGTCACATATTTACACTGGATTTACATTTGCGATATGTGGCGCAAACTATATTTACTTACCATAGAGAAAGACTGCCAAACATAATATCAAGAAAACTTTTGGAGCAAAAACTTTTTTGGGTAAAAGACCTAAACTCGCTTGGTCATGAGTATGGAATAGAATGGTCTCTTCAAAACCTCTCTAAAAACCAGTGGAATGAGAACAAGGAACATTTTTTAAATTTTCTCAACATAAAAAGTTATGTAAGCGCTTTGATACAAAAGAATGAAACAACCAGAGTCTATAAAAGATTGGACCCACAGGTTGGCCAGAACTATGTGACTGAAAGTTACAGCCAGGAGGAAATCAGATGGATTTTTAAAATGCGATGTTCCTTACTGAACTTAAATGCAAATCGATGGCAAACCAATGCATCAAAGCTGTGTGGAATCTGTAATATGATGGAAGATGAAAACGTAATGCATTTCCTAGGACGATGTCCTGCATTTAGGGAATATAGGGTTTTTTATTTTGGTAAAGTTTTGCTAAATGAGGATGAAATTGTAAAAATGCTTAACGGTAACTTGATTAATTTTAAACCGTTAGTAAATTTTGTTAAAAGTTGTATAAATTATAGAAATTTTTTAATCAATGAATTTAATTATTAGAATATTCTTCTTGGTTTATATACAATATTAATATAACTGCCGACCAACGACTTAAGTCAAGGTCGATTATATTTTTAAAAAATTTTTTTAAAATTTCTTTATTTTACTTTTTGTAATTTATTTATGTATTTATTAATGAATTATGAAAATAAAGAACTACTACTATTTGAGGAAAGTCAACCCAAACAGTCCTCCTAACTACGGGATAGGCAACTATTTTAATATTTGAGGAAAGTCAACCCAAACAGTCCTCCTAACTACGGGATAGTCTGAAAGACGAATTATAAGAAAAGCCAACCCAAACAGTTCCTATATTTTGTCTTTAAATGGTTTCAACTAATTAGACAACCCAATCTACCTAATTGACCGCCACAGCCAGACTGGCTTGTTTTCTGCGTTTGCTCTGCTTTTATACAAAAATTCACAACCATCAAAACACACATGCTTGCCTACGCTCACTCATACATTCAAATTGATTTACACAACAGAGCCGGCTGTGTTATGCACGCCGTATCATGCACATGTAAGCCGCCGAACTATTACAACATTAACGGACCACACAATTTAAATATTCAAAATTAATATTAAATTAAATAATATTTAATATAACTGTGTGGTACAAAACGAGGGAACGACTTTGTTCCTCACATAGTTAATTACTTAATTGCTTTCCAAAAAACCGCAAATATTTTCAAAGAAATAACAAAAGGTAGCGGCTTAAAAGACACTTACAATATCTTACGCTTTGAAGAAAAATATGTACCTGCTTACATATTTCTGCCCATTCAAATGGATTGTTTTTACTCCGTCCTTGATTGGGTTACTTAAGTTGTCATTGTAACATTTCGGAACTTTATTTAATAATTTTCAATAAATTTGTCAAAAGAAACAGTTGTATTCTTGTTACAAATACAAAAAGATTTATTTATTTTTATTTTTTATGTTTTGTTTTTTTTATTTTGACAGAAATTTCAAACATTTCATGTTTTGAACACAATCAAAAAATCTGAGAGAAATTAAAAAAAAATTAAAATGAAAAGTTTTTGATTGAAGTTTTTAAATATTCCACAAAAAACTTCGTGGTAAAAAAACCCGAATAATAAAAAAATATGTAAAATATGTGTGTATAATCATGAATAATATTAGATGTGACAATATAGACTTTTCTATTTGTTTTTCAAATTGGGGCTAAAAAACTATTTTTTACGGCACATCAGAAGCATTATAAACAAAATTAAACCGATATTAAGATATGTCGAACCAGTTTTCGTGAATCATAATTTCAACAGAAAACTATATACATAAGTCTATGCTATATGAGCATATATGAGCATATCTAAATAGTCATGTATGAATTCATGTAATAAAACTAATATTATATATGAAACAATATTTAGCATATATTTCAATGCGCTATCATACATTACCAAATTTGAACTTTTTGTTGCATGTGTGAACCCATATATCTTTACATACATGGCATACATCTTCATACATGCTGATATATGAAACAATATATGCTCATACATAGAACCATGCATGTTTGTCGTTTTTTTGGTATCTAGATGTAATGAGTATACATTTTCGTATCGGAAAGATGTTTGTTGAGCCGATTTAATTAAATTTGAGTATGAAATTTAACGAAAAAGCCGAAGTTTAGCTTAAATTTCGGCCGCTGAACTATTTTCGATTTGGCCGAACTCTCGGATGCCGAACAGTGAATTCATTGTTTAACTTCGGACTTTTATTTAATTTTGACACTAAAAATCGCAACTAATCAGCCCAATATTGCTATTTATTTTTAAATAAGCATTGTTTAAAGAACTAACAAATTCGTAAGGACAAATGAATAGTAAGTTAAAAATAAATGTTAAAATTTTAAGTAGAGATCAGTAAAAATAAATGTTATAATCAGTTATTTGAAATTATTTTAGGTTTTTTGTTTTTGTTTGTTTTTTTTCTACAAAATGTACACACGCACACTACATACACATTTTGTTTGAATATCTGAAGTATTTGTGTAAAATTTTTAAATTTTTTGTAATTTGATACAAACTTTTTTAATATAAAAACAGACTGGAATTTTTAGCATTTGCTTTTTTGAAGCAGGCAACAAATAAAAATTTAAATATATTATAACTGTAACGGAAACAAATAAACTACAATTTTCCATTTTTGTGGTAAAATTAGTTTGATACTTTAAATAAATGAAAATTATAATGGTAGTAATTTATTTTGAACAAATGTAAAAAAAATTTAAATTTATTTTCATCGGGATAAACATTAATTGCATTTATAGTAATTAAATGTGCTAAAATCCCAAAACTTATTTAACAAATTGTGAAAAGCAATCTGATGTAGGCGTGTCCCTATCCGGATTTCATTCCTGCCTAAGGAAATCTTCAGGGGACTTTGTTATTAGAATTTCTAGAGATATTTGTTATGTTAAATCACAAACTCAATGAGAATTTCTTGTCCTCGTCTAGGAGCGAGATTCAAAATTTAAAATATCAAAGAAAAACCAAAACAACAACAAAAAATTGTCACAATTGGCTTTGTCATCTTCCAAATACTACTCTGTTTTTTTGACAGACCTAGCAATGTAGTGACGTTTATTCAAGTAAATCAACAATAGAAAATCATATGTTTTCTATTAGTGTCAGTTACATTTAAATTTGCACAAGCACCTGCATATTTGTTATTTAAATTTATTTCATCGGGATAAACATTAATTGCATTTATAGTAATTAAATGTGCTAAAATCCCAAAACTTATTTAACAAATTGTGAAAAGCAATCTGATGTAGGCGTGTCCCTATCCGGATTTCATTCCTGCCTAAGGAAATCTTCAGGGGACTTTGTTATTAGAATTTCTAGAGATATTTGTTATGTTAAATCACAAACTCAATGAGAATGTCTTGTCCTCGTCTAGGAGCGAGATTCAAAATTTAAAATATCAAAGAAAAACCAAAACAACAACAAAAAATTGTCACAATTGGCTTTGTCATCTTCCAAATACTACTCTGTTTTTTTGACAGACCTAGCAATGTAGTGACGTTTATTCAAGTAAATCAACAATAGAAAATCATATGTTTTCTATTAGTGTCAGTTACATTTAAATTTGCACAAGCACCTGCATATTTGTTATTTAAATTTATTTTCATCGGGATAAACATTAATTGCATTTATAGTAATTAAATGTGCTAAAATCCCAAAACTTATTTAACAAATTGTGAAAAGCAATCTGATGTAGGCGTGTCCCTATCCGGATTTCATTCCTGCCTAAGGAAATCTTCAGGGGACTTTGTTATTAGAATTTCTAGAGATATTTGTTATGTTAAATCACAAACTCAATGAGAATTTCTTGTCCTCGTCTAGGAGCGAGATTCAAAATTTAAAATATCAAAGAAAAACCAAAACAACAACAAAAAATTGTCACAATTGGCTTTGTCATCTTCCAAATACTACTCTGTTTTTTTGACAGACCTAGCAATGTAGTGACGTTTATTCAAGTAAATCAACAATAGAAAATCATATGTTTTCTATTAGTGTCAGTTACATTTAAATTTGCACAAGCACCTGCATATTTGTTATTTAAATTTATTTTCATCGGGATAAACATTAATTGCATTTATAGTAATTAAATGTGCTAAAATCCCAAAACTTATTTAACAAATTGTGAAAAGCAATCTGATGTAGGCGTGTCCCTATCCGGATTTCATTCCTGCCTAAGGAAATCTTCAGGGGACTTTGTTATTAGAATTTCTAGAGATATTTGTTATGTTAAATCACAAACTCAATGAGAATTTCTTGTCCTCGTCTAGGAGCGAGATTCAAAATTTAAAATATCAAAGAAAAACCAAAACAACAACAAAAAATTGTCACAATTGGCTTTGTCATCTTCCAAATACTACTCTGTTTTTTTGACAGACCTAGCAATGTAGTGACGTTTATTCAAGTAAATCAACAATAGAAAATCATATGTTTTCTATTAGTGTCAGTTACATTTAAATTTGCACAAGCACCTGCATATTTGTTATTTAAATTTATTTTCATCGGGATAAACATTAATTGCATTTATAGTAATTAAATGTGCTAAAATCCCAAAACTTATTTAACAAATTGTGAAAAGCAATCTGATGTAGGCGTGTCCCTATCCGGATTTCATTCCTGCCTAAGGAAATCTTCAGGGGACTTTGTTATTAGAATTTCTAGAGATATTTGTTATGTTAAATCACAAACTCAATGAGAATTTCTTGTCCTCGTCTAGGAGCGAGATTCAAAATTTAAAATATCAAAGAAAAACCAAAACAACAACAAAAAATTGTCACAATTGGCTTTGTCATCTTCCAAGTACTACTCTGTTTTTTTGACAGACCTAGCAATGTAGTGACGTTTATTCAAGTAAATCAACAATAGAAAATCATATGTTTTCTATTAGTGTCAGTTACATTTAAATTTGCACAAGCACCTGCATATTTGTTATTTAAATTTATTTTCATCGGGATAAACATTAATTGCATTTATAGTAATTAAATGTGCTAAAATCCCAAAACTTATTTAACAAATTGTGAAAAGCAATCTGATGTAGGCGTGTCCCTATCCGGATTTCATTCCTGCCTAAGGAAATCTTCAGGGGACTTTGTTATTAGAATTTCTAGAGATATTTGTTATGTTAAATCACAAACTCAATGAGAATTTCTTGTCCTCGTCTAGGAGCGAGATTCAAAATTTAAAATATCAAAGAAAAACCAAAACAACAACAAAAAATTGTCACAATTGGCTTTGTCATCTTCCAAATACTACTCTGTTTTTTTGACAGACCTAGCAATGTAGTGACGTTTATTCAAGTAAATCAACAATAGAAAATCATATGTTTTCTATTAGTGTCAGTTACATTTAAATTTAAATTGAAATAAATATTTATTTAAAAAATAATGCATGTTACTTTAAAAAAAATGCATGTAACACTGTACTCAAATACATTATAAAATTTGCCCTGTAGCGATGTCTCAACTTAAACCGCAAAAGTTGTCAACACTGAACGTAAAAACCATACCTCAATCTGGCAACATTGTGAAATAGAGACGGAGGCGATTAGAAAAATAAACAAAAATCTAAAAATAGAATATTTGTGTTGTTAGTGTTGTCACTTCTGAGTATAATATACAATGACAGAAAAAAACTAATAGGAATGAAAACTGCAATTTAGCTGCATTACATTCGAGGTCATACTTTGGTGTGATCGCTAAACGGTCATGACTTGGTATTGTTACGTTTGTAATGTAAGATGAACGCAGGTTTGATTCTTACAGCCGCAGGTTGTTGAAAAATTTATAATATAGATACAATCTGACAATTATAAATACACAAATATTAATACAATTTAAATGGAAAATCACTGATGACGCCTGTCCATAAAAAGAAGCAGAAACTAGTCTAGTCTGATTTAAAAATTAATAGTGTTTATTATTTTTAGAGAAAAACGTTTATTCTTCTTTTTAACCTCAACATTTCTAAAAACGTTTTCATTAAACAACAAACAGTAAACTACATAATATTCCGCATGTACAATTAAAAGTTTTGTTTTTGAAACTTTTTAATGGAAAATCCGTGTAAAAAGTCTCACGTTAAAACATTATTAAAATTATTATGTAGATATTAGAATTAGAGAGTATTTTGAACATAAATATTTAATTCGACAAATTGACATTTGTCTTCATAAATTTTCACTTCATAGTAAACCCTAAGCATAAACTAGAACTTCGCTTAATACAACGCACACAGATGTTTTATATCATCTTTACTAACGCTACTACTACTACATACAAACTGCTACTATACACTCAATAAGTTAGCACAACTTCATTAAATCAATTCATACAACAACAACAACACACACACACACACACACATACATACAGCTATATAAACGGCATAGTGTATTATAAGTATTTAACTCCAACCACTCTATTGTCACCATCATCAACAACAATTTTTATCATTATTATCACAAGTAGTCTTTATATTGTTGTTGTCGTTGCTGTAGTTGTTGTTGTTGTTGTTGTTGTAGTAGGGTCATTAAGTGGATTAAGTACTACCATCAATAGCATATGTTGCCATTGTTTACATATACACAGATACACATAAGTACATGTCCCTTTTCTCATTCTCACTCTATTTCATTTCACGAATATCGACAACTGCAAGACAAGTTATAAAATCATAAACGAGAAAGAAACAACAAAATTTCAACAACAAAAATGTTGTCGTAGTATTGAAACAATTTCATTTGTCTTCGATTTATTTTTATTTTTTTTTATTTAATACACAACTCATGTTTCTGAACTTTTCATTTCCTTCTTTCCTAGGTTTTTGTGTGTGTTCGTTTTGAAAAATAATTTAAAATTTCCGTCTTACAGACAGACAAATTTTGTTCATTAAAGCTTAACATCGTATATAGAGTATCTAACTAATATTTGTCTAAAAGTTGTATTACAGCTATATCATCCTTCATCATACTCATAAAAAAATATATATACATCGATGAAGATTGTACCGGAAATAGTATTTACATTAAATTTGAAATGTTTTTTTCGGTATTAAAAATTGTTGTTCATTTTGGTAGAGTTTTTTTTTTTTTGAATTAAGATGAAATTTTGTTTAAAATTTTAAAACTTTTTTCCACAACATTCTTTAATAAGTAAGCATGTTGTTTTCGTATATTTTTTTGGTCTTAAAGTATGTTCAGCTTTTTTGATATCTTGTTTTAGTTATTTTCTGTTTCATATACTTTTAAACTCATATTATATTTTGATATCGTGTTATTGACATCAACAAATGAGTTTAAATAAATAACTTGCAGCTCAATGAATTGAAAATTTATTTCTTTATTAAAAAAAAGCTGAATAAAAGTCCCTCTTTCTGTAGCTAAAATTGCTATTACCAACTACACACTCTGCTACACAGACAGAATTTTCTAGGGTGAGTTTAAGTAAAAATGTTCACTAAACTAAAGAAGTTTTCTTCATAAAGTGAATGAATAATTTCTTAAACTTTATGAAAAAGCTTTATAATATTTATGAAACTATTGCTAATAAATCTTTTTAATTTTTAATAATTAAAATTTTGTTTTTCACTATTTTCATTACATTTTATGAAAAACAGCATTAATTTAATGAAAAGTTTCAGTCACACTTAGATCTAATATAAAAATTCATTGATATTGTGCAGATAATTCTTTCAGTGCACCACTATCTACAACCATCCTCAACAACTTTACTGTTCTGTTAAAAAATTTTTTTTTTTTTAACCAATGATTCAAGTATTTACTTTAAAAAAATATTTATAATGTATCATCTTCATTTGTATGGGAGGGTAAAAAATATACACAAAGATATATAAAGATATAAATAATATTTCAGTTATTTTTGCCAAGTTAAATATGTTTGTATGCATTTTCATTTCATTATAAATGTATTTTTTTTTTTGTTCGTGTTCGTTTTTCTGAAAAATTAAAACATCCGTTTTCATTTAAGAAATTTATTACTATTCATTTTTATCCATTATTATTTTTGTGGTTGGTTTTTTTGAAATGGAAAGTTGTTGCTTCGTTTAAGCTGGACAGTGGTTGAAAAGAAGAACATTTATTCTAAAACCAAAACAGCTTTTTAAGTTCTCTTCATTTTACTGTACATTAATTAATTTAAATGCCAGATTGTTATTCACCAAAATATGGATCAGAGAACCTATGAAAAGCGTTTTACAGTTTTGCAGAGTTGTGTCAAATTTAAAGTTTAACCCTTTGACGACTGAACTTAAACCGCTGAAGCTTTTTTGACGAAACTTCGATACTTAGGCCAATGACTAAAAATAAAGTTTGTGCTGTTTTTGGCGCTATACTGCTCCCATATCATGGAAATATAGTACCAAAACTAAAAGATTAATGGACTACCACTTCTGAATATGTTAAGATTTTATCTAAATTTTGATTTGGTATTTTGTGTTAAAATTATGCCTAATCCAGAACTATTAACCACTAGAAAAACTAAAAACAAAGACGTAAAAAAAATTCATAAAAAAACAAAAATTAAAACCTTTGCCTCAAAATAGCTGTATATGTAATTGATTGATTTTAATTTTAAAAAATACTTAAACATATTTACTTTTCAATATAAACTGGCCCTTTTTGAGCCAAGCTTAATTTTATTCTGTTAAAGGGCTCACTAGATGAAGGAGCGCTTATCAATTAGAAACCAACGTAGGACAGTTCGGGTATTAAAAAAATTTTGAGAGCATGCCAATTTTATATTTGTCAATCGATTTTCAAAACTTAAACATTTTTGTAATCTGCTTGTAATTTGAAACAATAAATACGCTTACTCATGTGAGTTGTCTTTTAAAGTTTACAAGTTATCTGCATTTGAATATAAAAATTTTGCATTTTTGCCGGTTTTTTGTTAAAGCAAAAGGCAAATCTAGTCTGATTGCTTTGAAAAGTGTTTGTGGTATTAAAAACAAGCTTTAAATTTAACAAAAAAAGTTTCAATGTAATATCTTGTTCACGCTTGAAATGAAATTCCTCTAAAGTTGTAAATTATAAAAAAAAAAAAACAGATTTTAGTCGTTTTGGTCAAAAAGGTAAAACTTTTGTCTTCAAATTAAAAGTTTCTTCAGGAACACATATAGTGTTTATAGTTTTCCGAAAGACTACTACATATAGTTGCTTTTTATGAAAATTATATTTATTCCCCAGTTGGTTATTGTTCTCCCCCTGGAGCCCTCCGAATTTGACAATTTTTTTACTAAAATTTAAACTTAAACCAATTTTTTCTCTGAGTGTACCACCGAAATTTGAAAATGAAAAACAAGGATTTTCAATTTAGTCCAAATATGATAGCATTATACTTTTTTAACTTCGCTTTAAATGTGGACAAGACAGCAATAAATGTAAAAAATCCCATTTTAGGAATTTTTTTACAGTTTTTTTTTGGGAATTATGGGATTTCCTTTAGTCCTATATCAATTTTTTTTCTGCTTTGAGGAAACAATAGCAATGCACAGCTTAGTATTAAATTTCATTACAATACGTTATGAGTGGACCTTAGTCGGAACAAATTTGGAATTTCACATTTTTAAATTCGAATATCTCGGGAACTATAGGAGATAGCCCATACAGGTAAGCATGTTTTTTTTGTTAGTCTCTACTAGCAGATTACAAATATGGTAATTTTTATTGAAAATTGGATTAGAAAAAAAAAATGTAGGGCATTCAAAATTTTGTATGCAAAAAGTGCCACAAATTGGGGGGTCATATTGCCAACACCAGGGAGTCTGGGATGTGCATAATCAAAAGTTAATATTACGTGACTTCTGACTGCTCCAAACTTCATTGCAATCGGACAACTAAGTAAGAAATGGCTGAATTATTCCAAACATTTTATGATATTACCCACTGTGCGATATGGAAATTACTTTTTAGTTCATGTGTCTCCCAAGTCTTGTATTGGTTTGTATCTGAAAGTTAAAAAATATGAGCAATGAATAAAGTAAATGAAAAAAACACTTGCAAGTTCCAGGTAGTTCTTCTCATTTTTCAAAAATTGGCCATCAATTCTTTAGGTGAAGACGTTTCAACATGAAACTTTGCATGCCATTGCATTTAACTATAGTCAATCTAACCATCGCCCATTGTTTCTCTAAATGCATAAAACCTTGAGAAATAAAATACATCTAAGTTCTGTTTCAATAAGTTTTGACAATTTTTAAAGTAGCTTTTATGTAAATTAGTTAACCATTCTCTACAAATTATCCTTATTTCATTAAAAATCTGAGTGTACACCAATTAGATACGTTCGTTGTAAGTAGTTTAGAGCAGAAAAGCTAAATCCATGTATTTTCCCTTTATTTTCTGGATTTAAGATCGCCTTTCCCTGTTTTTTTTTTTATTTTATTAAAATTCAAACCACTGTCCATTATTTTTAGTTTTAATTTCTTGATATTTTATGGTTTCTTAATTAACAGAGCATTATGTCTACTTTCTCTGTTCTACTATTATGTTCTCTCTCTTGTATTTCCTTTTAAACCACCTAAAGGTGTTTATGTTTATGGATTGCAGACCAAGTAATTCATATATATTTCGTTTTATTAACATTCATAAATAAAATTATGGCTTAAAGATTACTAAGACTGCTACTGCGGATGTTGCTTGTGTTAAGAAATAAAAAGAAAGTGTACGTATTTCTTGTACAACATGAATTTTGCACCTTTCAACAGCAACCATACAACCAACCGACCGACCGACCAACCGACCATCCGACCGACCGAACATTATGCCCAACTACAACAACAATGTAACAAGATAATGAAATTAAGTAACAAGCAAGAATTTTTATATGCTGTTAATGAATAAAACTTTATGAGTTTTACAAAAAGCTATTTAAATATTTTCTGATGAAATTTGCTACAAGCAAAGCTGTGCGGAAAAAAGGATATTCAAGGTTATGCATAAAGGAATTTGTTAAAGGATTTTTATGTGAAACTTTAAATACAAAATTTTACTTTTGCTATTACCTTGACTGCAGACTTATAAATCCTGTCCATATGTTTATGTGTGTGTGTTCGTAAAGTTCTTCCTTGCTTGCCATGTGTTCTGTCGTCCTGTCATTTTAATTAACCATTTTTGTTCTTACCATCACCACCTGGCTTTTTTCTGCTGCCACAAAAAAGCTTATTCAATTAAGCTTATTTGATGACATTTGCAATTCTTATTATCATCAGGGCAGCGACTTTCATGCAAATGCATGTTTGTAGTCAGTGGCCTAAAATCGATTTTGACCAAATACTTTTCCGAATCAAAGAATTTGCATAATAATATGGCATCGGTTTGTTATTGAATATTTTTACATTTTTTGTTATAAATGCATATTTTTGCATGTTTTTCTTTAAATGCATAATTTGTTATTTTTTGTTGCATATTTTCAATTTAATTGAAAATAATAAAAATTAAATAAAAGCAAGCACTTGTAAGCCTTTACATAGCATCTGCTTGTCATTTGTTAGAAATTTTAATTGGATATCATTTTAAAACCAATGTTCTCGAGTAATAAATCGATTTTGAAAAATCAAATAATTTTAAGTGCATTATCAATGACAGTAGTGTATCCAACTCTATTGATTTATTGGAGCATCGTCGGAATGTGGGTTGAATGACTTTTCTATCGATATTACCAGGGGAGGTGCTCATCTGAGATAAGTGAACTTATTTCACGAGCCCGAGTTTTTATTCGTCATACTCGCTTATCTACTAGGGCACATCCGTTTGTAGTTGATTGTCCTGTGTTTCGCACAACGCATTATAGAGAAAATTCGTTTTTTAGTCGAACGATTCGTATGTGGAACAAACTTCCCGCAGAAGTCTTCCCTGTTACTTACAATTTAGAAAAATTTAAATCAAATATCCACAAACACTACTCCCTCTTTCCTCCTTCCCATACCCGATTTTCCTGATCAATACAATGCACTGCATGAGTAGGGGACATCCCCTGAGTATTGGTTAAATTAAAAAAATATTTTGAATATATTTTTTTGGTTTTTAGTTCTTATTCTGAATAAAGGTGTGCGTTAGAAGAAATGTTAACACAGAAAAAAAATTAATGTACGACCCATAAAACCTTTTTTATTAAAAAAAATTTATTCTAGTTTACAAAAAAAAAAAAAAATCGGTTTTATTCTAACTTTATGAAAGGTGAATAACTTTTCGGGAAACCCTCTCATTAAGAACTTTAAAGTACTTTCTGTTTACTTCTCGGAGCAGGTTTTCCATCTCTGATAATAATCGTTCATGCCATGGGACACCCTTTTTGTGGACTTTACTTCTCTTTTAACAAGAGCCCAATATCTTTCAACTGCACACTGAGAAAAATTTAGCTATTTGCCAACTGAAATTTGGTTACTACGACTCCAATTCGGTTATTATGAATTTCAGTCGGTTGGTACAACAAAGTTCGATTGATTCAACAAAATTTTAGTTGAAACACCCAAATATTCAGCAATCTAATGTAAATATCGTTGTGCTAACTGAATTTATAAGTTGTTGCTATTAAAATACACTTTTCCATTCGGTTGGCACTTTATTTCTCTGTGTGTGGTCTTAGCTACGGACAGTTTGGGGATTTGCCTTCCTTGCTCCTAAAACAATGCTATTTACTTCTATCCACTCAAGAGCTCTTTTGCTGTAGTGGCAAGAGTGGAAGTCAGGCCATAAGTATTGTGGACATATTGTGTTGGTGTATAAATGGAAGTAGTCTTTATTGCAAACATTTTTTTTATATAAATTTCGGTTTTTATTGTTCCTGTTGTGTTAAATGAGTTGTTCCTTTTACCACAACTGCATATTGCTGGCCATACCAGGAACTTTTTAGCGAATATTTTATCATGAAGACTTCGGTTTCTTAATGAGCCAGATTTTCTCAATAGTCAAGACCGTTGAATTACTTTTGAAACAGTCTGACGACTAATTTTTGATTCCTTGGCTAATTTTTAATATGTTCAAGAAAATATTTAATTATTTTCAAACGAACTTTTTTTCATCACTCATTTTGTGAAAAATTTAAAAGAAAAATTCTAGATTGTCAATAATTTATTTACTGACATATTTATAAAAAAAAAATGTTTAAGAAAGCTTATGATGAAAGTTATCATGGAAACGCATATTAATATTTTTTCGAAAGTGAACCATAAGTGCATATTTAAGGCATATTTTTGATTTTTTTTTCTGCATCTTTAAAGCGCATATTTTTAATTTTTTATTGCATAAAATTCGCTGCCCTGAGAATCATCATCACCATTAACAACAGCATCCACACGATTGCCGACATTACCATTGTCAAAAGTAAAAATAAAAGTTTTGTACAACTATTATATTTATTTGTTTGTTGGTTGTATTATTAATTCATATTATATTATGAGTTGTCATAAATATGAAATGTAATCCTTGGGATTACACATAATTACATACAATTGTTACATTTTGTTTAACTTTTACCTTTTTTAAATGGTCTTATAAATCTTTTTTTTGGTTTCTTAATAAAATCCAATTTTTTCATAGTAAAAATATTAAAAAGGATATTAAAGAGGGTGTTAAGTTTCGATCAGAGAAACTTTTTGAAAAATGATCCACTCCACTCATTGAAGAAAAAATTCTGATGTTTAAGTTTTCTTAAAAGAAAATATTTAAAATAATACTACTTTCTTATCCCCAAATACATAATTTTATAAATTTTAACTAAAACTGATAAAACCTATTTTTTTTATCAACATTTTTTCTGATTTTTAAGTTTTCTATATATATTTTTTATTAATTAATAATCATATAATTACAAATTATATACTTTATTATATACTAATTACAAATATTATACTTGTGGGCGCTGTGGTGTAACGGTTAGCGCGTTGGACTATTACACAGATGGTCCCGGGTTCGATTCCCGCTGACGACAACATCAATTTAGAAAAATAATATGTATGAGTTTTCTATCACTTATATGTATTGCTGCGCCAACCTTCGATGTTCCCATAACACTTAACCCCTCCGAAGTAAAATAATGAATCAGGGCTATGAAACAAAAAGCTTCAATAAATTCGCCAACTATACATCAGGTGGCGAGCAACAACTGTTCTAAGATTTATCTACTCGCGCGATTACAGTGTTGCCATGTTTGAAGCCCTTCATCTTTCACCACCCTTCATCTCTCTACTAACCCCTTTCCAAAGAAAGCAACACATTCATTAATAGGAAGAATTTCCTGAGTATTGCTTCTCTTTAAAAAAAAAAAAAAAAATATACTATTACCCTAACCGAGCTCTAGCTAGTATGGCTTTCGGCGCGTTGTAGCAAAAACAGACCAGTGCCTCTGGTGGGAATCGAACCCACGACCACCGCACTGATAAGCCAGCACGCTACCAACTAGCCTACCGGGGCGCACCTAAATAATATTAGACATAATACTACTTTCCAATTCCCAAATACATAATTTGAATATATTTATTATCTATAATAAAAAACATTTAGATGCAACCAAAAGTATTTTAAAATAGTGAAAAACAATGCGGTTTTATAAAAATTATGTAAATTTAATAAAATAGGAACCTAAGATTAACATAGCGTATCTTCATTATTATAGGAAAAAAAAGGATTTTTAAAAAATATAAACTTAAATAATTTATTATAATTTTTACAAACTATGCGGTTTGTTATTTTACAACTCCCCCTTGACCACTAACCTACGAAATGAATGAAATGTTAACGTTTCATTTACAAAAATCAAGTGATGCATGGCATATTAATTTTGAATGGTTTTCAATATATAAACCTTTTTTTTTTATTAACGCATTCTCTCCGATATCCCTTTTTTAAAATTCCATCACAAAAAAGGTATATATTTATATTTATGTAGGGCTCGGAAGTTAATAATCGTGTTTATGTACATAAAATATGTCTTAAAATTTTATAAATATGTATATATGGAAATGAAAATTATTCAAGTTCGAGGCCATACTCTATATTTCTTTATTAGGATATTGTCATTACAAATAATCTTTAGAGTTTTTGTTTTAAAATTTATTAATTGACCACTTTCAGGAATGTGTTGATTGATCTATTTCTGGAATTTTCTAGGTTCCCATCGTCATAACACGTTCTGAAAGAAGTGACAATCCCATGCAAAACATCAAACATTCATATAAACTAGTTTTCTCACTAAATGAGATGATGGGAAACTAGAAAATTTCCGAAATTTATCTATCAACACATTTCACATAAATTATCAAGACTAGTTCTTCGAAAACATTTCTTGGGCGAAGGAAATTAATGAAATTGGTGAGCATTAAACTGCTACGTTTTGATGTGGATCTATCTATGAGTGAGTGGATTAACCAGTGTTTAGAAATTGTGTTCAAACTTCGAAGTAGCAAACATTCTGAAATGGAAGAATTTGCTACAGCAATTAATACTCGTATTTACAAGCACCTCACTCCTGCTATGGGTTTGACATACATACTTGAAGAAAATTTGTCAATTAACGAAATATCTGCAATTATTAAAGCGCGATGTGACACGCTGCCGCTAAGAAAGTGTATGTTTAATAGTAACACTTCTTCAATCTGCAATTTATGTAATATGGGCGAAGATGGAAATTTATTACACTTTATGGGAACCCGATACTAAGCCCGATACTAAGAGAATTTAGGGTTCGTTTTGATTTCGACGAATTCCAATTAATCCTTTTTTCTGGGTGCAGTTATAGCAAAGTTTTGTGATAAATTTGTTGATTCGCAAAGATAATTGGTTAACTTTGTTTTCCTGCAAACGACAACAAACTTGTACTAACTTTAACTTCCGAGTCCTACTTATATGTTATGTATGTATTTATGCTGCTGGTATGTTTTTTATGCATGTATGCATGTGTGTGTAAATTTTTAGTTTCGTTGTTAAAATTACTCCAAGGAATAATATTTTCACTTTTAATATTATTTTCAACATTTCTTTTTCTTTACGTTTTTTTTTGTCTTTGTTTGCTTTTTAACAAACCACTAACAACGGTACTGGCTCGAAGTGGTAAAACCAAACAGTTACTTCAAACCAATCATGGATTTTTTTGTTCCATTTTTTGTTTTTTTTTTCGTTTTAACTTATCTTTTCATCGTTTGGTCGTGTTGTTTTGCTACCAACAAATTTTTTTTGAAAATTTATTGCTTTTTTTTTCTATAATTTACACATGAGTACAATTTTGTTGTTGGTTTTTATGCTGATGTTAGCTAAAAAATATTGTAAATTCTATATAAAAAAAAAATCGTTAACAATTTTACAACCTTTGTTGTTGTAATTTTTGAATATATTGTTTTTTTTTATATTTTACACTTGAAAAATTAAGGTCAAACTTTTTGCCAACTTTTATAACTCTTTGTTTACCAATGCAGTGGAATATACCTATAAAGGACACTTCCAATAGTAAATAACTTTATATCACGGACAATCGACATATAAGTTCCTTTGATGGAAATAGTATTTGCCATAATTTTTATCCCTTATTATGAGCGTTCACTGTTTATATTTATATTTGTCTTCAATGTACCTATATGTCATATTTATATTGTTCTTTATTACATTTTTTTATAGTATTATTTTTTGTGTTCCGAATATCCTTTATATGCATATGTCATCAAGTTTACAAATTACTTTTATTCGTGTCGTTTTATCATACATTTTTATATATTCTGAGTGATATATAAAGTGTTATAATGCGAATACGTACGTTTGCCCACGTAATATATTTTTTTTCCTCTACAAGGAGGCTTATTTTTTATGCTTGGAAAGTGTTTGATGACTGCCTCTTAAAAGTTTTATATTGAAAATAAGAGTTATTTGGAATCAAGGATTTATTTTTATTATGTAAATGAATGGTACGCGTTATTCTTTGAATATTTTTAAATATAAATTTAAAAGTTGTTATATCAACATTTAAGACTTAAAAGTTTTGTTTTAACAAATTATTAACATCAACTTAACCATTTGACGACCGAACTTAAACCTCTGAAGATTTTTTGACGAAATTTCGTGGAGACTTGGGCCTATGAGAAAAAAATAAATTTTGTGCTGCTTTTGGAGCTTTACTGGTGCCCCTTTCAGAGAAATGTAGTACTAAAGCTAAATCATTAATGGGATGTCGCTCCTTAATGGATTTATATTTTGTCTAAATTTTAAGTAGTATTTTACTTTAAGTTATGCCTAACGTTACCAACTGTTTTTGATAAAAAAAGGCAGGACTAGGCCGGTGAAAAAGCGGGATTTTGGTGTAAAAAGTGGGATATTTTAAGTTTTTGTTTAAAAACACATGGTGTTTTCGAACCACTATATGTAAATTCCTTAACGTTAGATTGCGCACAAAAAAATTGAACATGAATCCTTTAGTTTTTTTCTGTTTAGCCCACTAACGATATTCATTAAAATTATAGCGAAACTATGCAACACTTTTATTTCCCGCTTAATTACTGTTTTCAGTCTATTGTACCCTATTGGATAAAACTGTATAATATAAATTCTAAGTGTATCTAAATAAATCTAATATAATACATTTCTAATTTAATATAATTTAATCAGGTCATTTTTCACACGAAATTTTATATAATTTTGTATGGAGTCATATTAAATTAGATTAAATTATAAACAGCTCCATATCAAAAATGTTTATCGGGTAGCCAACCAATTCGTTTCCTGAGTAAAAACGTTCATATACAATCATATCTTGTTTAATATAATATTATAAAAAAACATATAACTTTTTATAACTTAAGGGGGGACATTACATTCGCGACAGAGAAAAAAATTCTTAACTCAGTCAGAAACAAACATTTTTCCAAAATTTTATTATTGTAGAGAATTGAACAAATTACAAGAAAAAAATTCAAAAAAATATAGTTTTCACTCCAACATGGTTTTATAGAGCTCCAAACTGGCGGCAGAGAAAAATACGGGGCCTCGTGGTTGCAGCGCTGGGAGTCGCAAAAATTGTCCGATCTGGAAAAAATGACTTTTTTAAATCTTAACAAAATTGGTTATCGTATGACACAAGCTTTTTTTTAATTTTTTTTTCAATTTTTGGTGATGTTCCATATTTAAAAGTGTGTTTTTTCGAAAAAAATATTTACTTTAAAAATTCATAAAAAATCGAAAAAAAATTTAAAAAAAGCTCGTGTCAGAGCGAAAAAAAAATTTTAGTCAAAAAATTAACCCGCTAGTGCCGCAACCAGTACGAAAAACATGGTTTCGAGATAAACGCGTTCAAAGTTTGTGAACAAAAAAACAAGTATATACCAGCTGCCGTACGTAGGTAGCTCGAAAATTAAAAATGCGCTTTCACTAATCCGGCTGTAACTTTTGAACCCGTAGGAATTTTTCCATGAAATTTTTTTTCTTAGAATCTTAAGAATATTTACTAAAATACAAAATTATAAAAAAGGTCGATTTCAAAAAACGGCCAATGTCATGTCCCCCCTTAATATGGATATATGTGATGACCCATAATATCATATATAATTTTATATTGGATTTGGTTTTCGAAAATTTTTGATATGGTCAAATATATATTAATGTCTTAGTATATATTGATTGATAGTAACGTGGCATATATTATTACATATGTATATATTAATTAGCATGATTTCATATATATTTTTATGTGGTTGAATGCAATGTTACCTTTAATAATATATGTTGTTATATACTAATTTAATTTTAAATCTAATCTTAAGTGTTCAATGACAATTTGAAATTACAACTTAAATTTTTCTGTGGACATGTTAAATAAAACAAATTAAATTTTGGTTTGCAATTAAAAATTTAAAAATTTCTCATGTAATTGAGTTTAACAAAATTTTCAAATTATATGTCCATTTGTAATTTAAAATTTTAACAGAAAACGTTATGAAAAAAAAAATTATTCAAGTTCGAGGCCATACTCTATATTTCTTTATTAGGATATTGTCATAAAGTTAAAGTTCTGCCTATTATGGAGGCTCTAGCTTTTCTAAAACTTCGGGTTCTGATGAGATCTTTAGCCAGATCGTAATACTAGTATCAACCTAGCTAATATGTTTGATTTGCTTTATTTTTGTAAATATACGGAGCTTGAAAGCTCGTTATAAATTTAAAATAACATAAAAATAATCTCGATGTATATAAAAACAAAAAACTAATATAACTTTAAAAAATCTATAGAGTTTTTGTTTTCAAATTTATTAATTGACCACTTTCAATGTGGAATGTGCTGATATATCTATTTCATTTCATCTAAAAACATAATTTTTATTTTTAATAAAAATTATATCAAACTTGAAAACGTTATATATTGAACATAATTTCAATTTGAACATTTGCGCTATCATTTAAAATTTTAAAGAAATCTTTAATTAATTTATAAATTTTCAATTTCGTTTGCAAATTTTCTGCATTACTTATAATAAATTTGAAGTTTTCTTGATTTCTGCTGAAATGGATTTATGCGTATTAATATGAGAGTCCTAATATTAATATTTTAAAAATTGGAAGGAACCACACGATATTTATATCTAAAATTATATATAGAACATTTTATATCCTTTCATATGATATACAGCCCGATTATGAATATTCCCTCGGATTTTTTCCTCTGCGGATTTTATTTTCTCGAGAAAAAATCCTAATATTCTAAACAGGCGGGGAAGAGAATCATAAGGGAGAGAGAATTGAATAATATTAATTGAATAATTCATACAAATGCTATCACAATTCTCCCTTTTATTGACATTCATAATACCTCCTTTTTTCCAGGGGAAGAGTTTCCCATTTTCGAAATTCGTTTAGAATAAGGGAAAAGTGAAAAAATCCCCGGGCAGATTTTATTAAGAATAGGGGAAAAAATTCTCACGGAATTGTTATTGAGAATTGGGCTGATAATCTTATAAAACGGTCATCTGAGGATAAAAACATGCGTTAAGTATAGGATTGTATATCCTTTTTGGTAATTTGTTCGTAATTTTGTTTTTAATAAAGTGTTAGAAATATATATTATAACGGGTTTCTTCTTGTGGGGGTTGTCTACCGATATCTTCTTTTTAACTGCCAGATGACATATAGGAAATATTTGGCGATTTTTATCTTCCACAAGATAATTTGGCAATATCGCATATTTCTATACACCGATACCTTAATTCAATTAAAAAAAAATTTTTGCATTTTTAATATGGAAAATTGTATTAAATTCATATTTTTATTTGTTTATTCATTCGTGAAGCAATTAATTTATGCTGTGTGTTTAATACAAGCCATATTTTTCACTTTAATTTACAATTAAATCATTTTTTATTTATTTTTTATTGTTTTAAATTTGTATTAAAATAATTGTGCACATATTTATGTTAATTACACGATGTGACCTACATATTAATGGCGGGGGGTGTAATTATGGTCGTTAATTTTTTAATGGCCGCCATAAGTAAGACCCCAAATGTGATTATAATTATGATTTTGTTTATTTTTTTTTTACATAGTAAATAATACGTTTTTTATTAAATAAATATGAAAAAAACATGGTATTTAAAAACATGTAACATAAATAATTCTCTTTTTTTGTTGTGTGCTCACATTAACAATAAATCAGTTATTTAAATTGAAACAATTCAAATAGAGAAGGGACAGGTTTAACAACAAATTTAAAGTTTTTTTTTTTTTTTTTGTTGGTAATACCATATATTAATAAAGTTTCAGATTAAATTGTGTCATAAATTAAAATTGCTTTAAGTCTTAATTCCATATAAGATTAACTTCCCTTTTTAGCTTATAGCTATTTTTTTTATTTATTTTTTCTTACTCTGTTGGAAATTGTACACATTGGTTTTATACTTTAAGATTCTTAATATTTTACTATAAATCATTACATACTCAAATGCATACATGAGTTGGTGTATATTAGGATGACATTTATCGTGTACTTAAAACATATACAACTTATTTAATGTTACTAGCAAAAAAAAATAAAATACAATCATATGAAATTATTCAAGTTCGAGGCCAAACTCTGTATTTCTTTATTAGGATATTGTCCTAACAAATAATCTATAGAGTATTTTGTTTTCAAATTTATTGGCATGGGATTATAATTGGCATGGGATTGTTACCTCTTTCAAAACGTGTTCTGATGATGTGAACCTAGAAAATTCCCGAAATAGATCAATCAATACATTCCTGAAATGGTCAAAGAATAAATTTGAAAACAAAAAACTCTATAGATTATTTGTTAGGACAATATCCTAATAAAGAAATATAGAGCATGGCCTCGAACTTGAATAATTATCATTTTCATTGCACAATTAAAGGTCAAAAAACATAATTTTTATTTTTAATAAAAATTATATCATATATATTATATATTTATATATATTATTTGTAAATAATCTCGTTTATTGCCACATTAAAATTACACTCAACAAAATAAGTTAGTAGAAAAGTTAGTAAAACATCTTGTAAATCAGGTATACTATTTTTCATAAAATTTTTTGCTAAAATTAATTTATTTTGCTAAAAAATTGTGCTGATTAGCACATCAATAGTGTGAACGACAACCAGATTAAAAGTTATACGCAGGAGGAATTAGATGTGACGAGGAAAATTATACTAAAACGTATAACTCTTGAAAAAAAAACATACATAAAAAAATCAACCATGGAAGATTTTTGTATCTGTTTTTCATACATAAAACAAAATTGTTGATTGAAACAACTTAAATTTTGCGTTTTCACCGGCTTGTGAAAGTAATTGTCTATCAATTAAATAAAAGACAAAATATAATATTTAAATTTAAAAAAGATTAAATGTGTATTTGTAGTCAAGTTGATAACAAATATACAGCAGCTAGACAGAGTAAAGCGAAAGACAAAGACATACATCTTAGGTGAATTTTTATGTTTCCGTTTTCTTTTGCAAAAAACGGGTTGTATATGTTACATTTTGTTATTTTCTCGTTTCGTTTCTATAATTCTCTGCGGCATTAGTGTTCCTTTAAAAGATAGCATCATTGAGACAACCATTGATGTAAGTAGTTGAAAGATAATTTTGTTTATGTTATATATAATTATTTCTGTATATTTGCAGATATTACATTAATGTGTTAGTATGAAAATTTTTATATTTTGTAACATATTGTAAATTATTTAAAAAAAAAAAATCACAAAAATATGTTTTATGATTTTCAGCAAAATAAATTTACTAAAGTAAAAATTTTCTACAAATTTTTTGAGTTTTTTCAGTCTACTAATATTCAGCAAAAATTTTATTAATGTTTAGCAAGGGTTTTTTAATTTCTAATCCACTAAGTTTTAGCAAAACTTTTGCTGAATCTACTAATTTTGTTTGCTAAAAATCAGCTCGCTGATTTTCAGCAAAAGATTTTGCTGACATTAGCAATTTTTTTGCAAAAAAAAATTTGCTGACTCAGCAAAATTTTTTGCTGACTTTACTAACTTTTTTATTTGAGTGTACTATAAAATGATAAAAAAAAAATCCTTTACAAATAGTGTTTACCCTAATATTAATTTTTTATTGCCTTTTAACACAATATCGTAAAAAATTGTACTATTTATATCCATATGTATTCACTTTATACGCCAAGTGTTTATGTAGTTTACTTTTTAACATACTCGGTCCACACACTCACTGCACAAAAGGAGTGTGTTACACTCTCGTCCACTACAAAAATATATTTATTTTATATTTGTATAGCACACAACTTGGTCAGTGGTTCACTTATATATATATATATTTATATTTTTAATTTAATTTCCTGACGTTTACAATATCTTGTTATCCAATCGATTGCAACTTTACCCATCCACCCCCTTCTACATATTGACCAATCAACCAAACTCCTTTAACAATTTCTTACACTTAAAGTTTTGAGTTGCATTGCACAATTTTTATGGTTTCGCTATTTTATTATTGTATTTACACTATGGTGGTAGTGGCAAAAAGACTATAAATTACACTGTGCAACAAATTTTGGGTCATCGAATCTTTCTCGAAGGAGACCAATGGGAAATGAAAATAGACCTTCAGTAGACCAAGACCCATAAAGGGGTTTAAAAAGTTAGCTCGTATTGTTAAGTTAAGTTGGGCTATTTAAAGTAGGCAAATTTTCTGGTTATTTGTCTATACGCAAACCATTGAAGTAACTCAGTATATCAGTTAAACAATTGGAATTAATATATTTTACGCCTGTAATATTTAAATTTATTAACTTTTATACTTTTTGTGGTTAGAATTTGGGCTAAGTCTTTGGTATATTTTCACAAACTTTGGAAAAATTTTACAACACAATTCGTGTGTTTCGATTAATTTTATTTTTTATTAAAAAAATAAATTAAAGACTTTCTAGATCATGTGACGGAGTTTTAAAGGCTTTTTATTTTTTTTCAATTCCAATTAAAAATGCGTCCTCTATAGTGAGCAAGGTGGAGGACCTTTTTAAAAAAAGTGGTTTAAGAAAAATACAATTAAAAATGTAAAAAAAAAAAAAAATAATTATTTATTTCCAATATCTCCACGTTGGGTGACTTCTTTAGGGAACAAATATTACAATTTGAAAAAACTAGTTTTAATAATTAAAAAATTTATATTTCTATTTCATAAAAACTAGTTTTAATAATTAAAAAATTTATATTTATATTTCATATAAATTTTAATTATTAATTATTAAAACTAGTATTTTCAAATTGTAATATTTGTTCCCTGAAGAAGTCACCCAATGTGCAGACGAAATATTGGAAATAAATATTAATAAATAAATGATCTTAAGCTCGTTTAAACTAAAAGAATAAAATAAAGAAGATCGAAGAAAACTTAACATTAAAAAAAAAAAAGATTATGCAAAAGTACAACAAAACTCGGGATCCATAAACTGTAGGAATTTAAATCTGAAATTATAAATGATACTTTCATGGCCTAGTACTATACTCATAACGAATATTAGTACAAAATTGAATTCCGTAACTGTTATGAACAAAAGAAAAATTAAGCGAAAGCGCTCAACATTTCATTACAACACTCAGAAATCGTTCCAGTCACAAAACTTGTGAGCCCGGACGTGACATCTGTGATAACCATACAAATGATGCTTTATCTTTGTTTGCGCCTGAACCCACAGTGTCAATAATCCTATTTGGATAACTCAAAACCAGCTCGACTTTATTGTTCCAAAACTTTTACTTTCACAACCAAAATCCTAAGAATTAGCTAGATTCTTAAATACAAATAATCTCTTGGCCGCTTGGACCAAAGTTTTTGCAATAATGTCTTGTTAGGAATAACAGCAACGATCTGCTTACTTCAAGGACATTGACAAACTTATGAGTTAAATGGATATTCGTTACAATGCGCATGAGTGGAGACTCTTCATGAATCATTAAAAAATATTCTTCAAAAAGCAGACTATAATAAACATCGATGGAAAATAAGCTGTGCCTTGAATTTATTAGCAATTCTTCTGGATACATTAAATACATGCGTTTTTTTGTGATGTGGGACTCCAGATGTAAGGGCGTCGTTGTCTATTATTCTCCACAACAGGCAGCCGAGAGATGACCTCGAACTATATAGCGTAGTTTGTTCTTATATGAAATATTAAAAAAAAAAGTTCTGACTTAATTCAGAATTTTTTTAAAAATAAATTTATTACTCAATATGCTATAAAAAGTCATTCATGCAAAATTAAAAAAATTTCTGCAAAAATTAGAAAAAAGCCACCCCAAAATAACTTATTCTAAATTTTGACTCCTTTTATCTGTCCTATTTTAACAATAAAATATATATTTTTTTTTGTTTTAATATTAAAATTAGTGGGACAATACGTAAACATAACTTTTGTACAGACAAATTAAGTAGTCTTTTAACATATTATTTTCACGCTAATCAAAAAAGTGCTCAGAAATAAGTCAACTTCAAGAGGCTATAAAAAAGGCAATAAGAGCTAACTTTGCAAAACCCTTTGGCGGTTTTGATTAACTAATGGTCTATTTTCATTTTCCATTGGACTCATTCGGAAAATTTGTCCTTGTTGCACAGTGTTATTTATTGTAAATTAAATTCTTGTTTTTTGCAATATCTTTTACTATCAATCTTTTAATAATTTATTGAATAAAATGAAATTTTAATAGTAAAATATTCAATTATATCTTATCCTTATCTTTTTGAAATAATGCAATCAAGAAATGTATGTTGGAATATTAAAATTTAATCAGAGAATGGAAGTAATAACTTACAAATTTAATTTGTTTTAAAATTGATATAACTTTGATATGTATTAGTTAATAAAAATTAATATAAAAATACACCATGACGTATGAGTGATATATTTTTAACATAATTATTACTCATACGTCTAGGTGTAGCAGACTTAACTTTTCGATTCAAATAAAATTTGACTTTGTTTTTAGGGGTTTTAAGAAGTTTTGTTTAAAATTACATAATAGTTTAAAAAAAGGGAAGTAGTCAAATACGAACCCCCCAAAAAATCAAGAGAATGCTATAATGCTATGATAATGTCATATAGACTTGATTGAGAAAATAAATCTTAAATCAACCAATGTCGGTTTTGAGTCATAAGAAATATTTGATAGGATAGGAAAGAAAGAGAAACGACATCATTGATCTGCGCTAGCTATCTAACTGTTAAATCCGAATAAAGCGCAGCATAATGGGATAATTTCTAGTGAAAAGGAAATAACAATAGGATTTAAAACATTAATAATCGTTTAGTTGATTCTGACTTTTCTGTTTTCCAAAACGCACATTGCTTAGTACGGTGTGGTGTCTAGATCAACGGCTTTCTTGGGAATTAATTAAAAAATTTTCACTTGTAAGCATTGAATATCTGAAAAATATATTATATTTTTGGAGGGGATCTTCTGTTCCCTGCCAGCAATTAATATTTTTGATATTAGTGTTTTTGGCGAAAAAAGTGTACCGTTGGTTTTTTTAAATTGAAAATTAATTTAAAAGGTACGAAATTTTGAAGAAGGTCTTAAAACTCAAAAATATTAACAAATAAGAACAAATAAGAACAATTCGTTAAAATCGGGAATGGCAGGCAATATCACTAAAATACCGTTATCGATTCAAACCCCTTTCAACTGACTATCGTTATCCCTAAAATGCCGTTACCGATATAACTGAAATATCGATAACCCTAAAACCGTTACCGAAATAACTAAAATAGCTTTATCGCTAAAAAACCGACATAATTGAAATCGCGTTATCCTTAAAATACCGTTATCGAAATAATTTAAAATTGCGTTACCCAGAAAATAAAAATACTTTTATTTATTTATTGATTTAAGTCTAGATCAGAAAAAATAAAAAAATATATGTTTCTAAATTTGGATCATAAACTAGGCAGTCATTTGAATTCGCTCAGTATGGGGTTCAAAATATTGATGTGCATTGATATTACCATTATCCTTAAAATAATGATTAAGGATTAAAATTCAGTTTTGTGTTCGGATTATTATCTGGCCCTTTTTTCATAAATATGTAACTTAAAAATCTTAAAATACATCATCTCTTTTAAAAAGCAAAATGTTGTAGTAGTTGAAGTCTAAACTCTATTTTAACTATGCATTCTGTTTACTAAGATTTCTTTAGGGGTCCTTAACTAACAAAGAGTTATATTTTAATAATTCTTAAGAATTCTATATTTTATTTTCATATTTTTTCTTGTATTATTTTCTTTGCTTTTATATGATTTGTTATAATATTTTCTTTGTTATCAGGAGTATATTGTATTCATTTTATATTTAGAAGAAAATTGCATTTCGTATGCTTTTGAGAGATTTGTTTGTACATACTTCGAGAAAAATACATACGTACAAACAAAAATATTATGATGTTTATTAGGGTGGCCAGCGCTGGGAGTCGCAAAAATTGTCCGATCTGGAAAAAAAAAATTACTTTTTTTAAATCTTAACAAAATTGGTTATCGTATGGCATGAGCTTTTTTTTTAATTTTTTTATTTCAATTTTTGGTGATGTTCCAAATTTAAAAGTGTGTTTTTTCCAAAAAAATATTGACTTTAAAAATTCATAAAAAAATCGAAAAAAAAAATTAAAAAAAAGCTCGTCATACGATAGCGAATCAAGTTTAAAAAAATACAAAAAAAAAAAAAAAAATTTCGTCAAAAAATGAACCCGCTAGTGCCGCAACCAGTACGAAAAACATGGTTTCGAGATAAACGCGTTCAAAGTTTGTGAACAAAGAAAAAAAAAAGGTTAAAAATTAAAAATGCGCTATCACTAATCCGGCTCTAACTTTTGAACCCGTAGGAATTTTTCCATGAAATTTTTTTCTTAGAATCTTAAGAATATTTACTAAAATACAAAATTACAAAAAAAGTCGATTTCAAAAAACGGCCAATGTCATGTCCCCCCTTAACAGACATTCAAATATTTTATGGATATAGTAAAGTCTTTGCATATACTTATAATAAGACTTTTTTTTAATACTTTGGTCGTCTAAACAAGAATCTGAAGTCAAAACACCGATATTAAACCAGACTCCCGATATATAGGCCTAGTGTACTTCAAAAAATTTGGTTCAAAACTTGGGTCTATTTACCGTATATTTCTGGATTTAGAATACTGAATGGATTTTCAAGTTTTAATATGTAATATTTTTTTAAAAATCTGAATGTTGTAGGTACAATTCCAAAAAGAGACAACCCCTCGGGTGTTCCAAAATACCTTTGCACATTACCTTACATAGTTTTACTTAAATAAGAGTTAAATTTATAAAAATATTGACCAATAATCCATTTTTTGCCCGGGTAAAGGTGTTATGATACTTGCTATTTTTTGTATTTTTTCTATATTGGAGAACAGTGCAAATATATTTGCATAGGAAAATTGACTAAGTGTAAAGAGTATGATTATACCATAAAAAATTTTTATATGTCAAACAAATTATACGTGTGTTATCGATAAATAATCTTAGACTGTCAAAAAAAATATAAAAATTTTTAACTTAAAATTGACATTTCCAGATTAAATGTTAGCACTGCTAACTTTTTTAGTTTTTGATCGAAAGTAGCGGGTTTTAACTTTTTTTTGCGACTTTTAGCATTTTTTGACGGTTTTTGTGGGAACAAAACGTGGGCAATATTGTTTGTTTTGTTTACATTTTATTTTGAAATAACAAAAAAGTATTTCTTGTTCTTTCTCGCATTTGTTGTTTCTTTCACTCAATCCTAAAAAAAATCCAATACAAAAAATAGCAAGTATCATAACACCTTAAGAGAGTTAAAAAAAGAATGGTCCATAACTCGGAAATGCGAGCGGGGGGAAAATTTGAATTTAGAAGACCAAACTACTTTAAAAAAGTTTAAACTCAACGGCAATAAGAACACTTGAATTATCTTTATTTTAACGTATTATTATTTTTTTTAATTCTGCCTTAAGATAACATTATACAATTATAGAGAGGGATGGGTCCACTTGAAGTTTAATGAATTTAGCGCTAGTTAAGATATTATAAAAGAGTGGGAATAGTGTTAATAATGACCAAATTCTATAAATACACTGTAAAACAAGAATAAACAGTCATATTTATGACTGCGAATACAATAACGTTGAAACACTAGTTATTGCACATAATATAAAAGACGAAACCCAAAAGTCGAATTTTATAGCGGCCTCTAAATATCATCCGATTAAGTCAATTTTTGGTATTTACGTATAAAAGGAACACAAGCAAACTTGTGGAGAAACAATCGGAATATAATTTTATTTTTCCATACAAGCGTGTTCCAGTCTAATGTTAATACATATGTACCAACATAGTTATTTTCATGTTGTATGTATATAGAGAATGAAAAAAAAAGAATTGCTTTGTAAAGAAAAAAAAAAAAAAAAAAAATAAAGCTATACATGACTTGCAGCTAATGGCAAATTCATTAAATATTTATGCGTAGTTGGTAAATGTTATATGTACATATGAATCTATGTATGTATCAGTGTGTGTATGCAACACGAAAAAATAATCATGTATTCTTGTTCGTATGCGATACTCGGTATTTAAGGCTAGACGAGGTATATCAAATTTTTCGATTTTTTGGTAACATCTCAGGACTGAATAGTTAAAACGACTTTGTTTATGGTTTTGATGTGGTCAATTTTGATACTTAATATTACACAGAAAAAGTTAGACACAAATATGAGTCTCAATATTATCCATTTAAATTGAAGTTTATTAAATATTTTAAAATTTTTTTATGAATTTTAACAGCTCTTTTTGCAAAAAATTTAAAATATATTGAAAACCGATCGAGAGATTTAAATTTTTTGGAGAAATTGCTTTCACGATACTGTTTATACGAATTTGGTATATGAGGAATTTTAAAAATGTTCGATACATTGGGGCAACATATTTTAAACATTATTTTTTTTTTTCTAGAAATGTTGAGGTTAAGAAGAAGAATAAAGTTTTTCTCTAAAAATTATAAACACTATTTAATTTTTAAATCAGACGAAATTAGTTTCTGCCTTTTTATTGACTGGCTCATCATTGATTTTTCATTTAAATTGTATTATTATTTGTGTCTTATAAATTGTCAGATTGTCTCTATATGATAAATTTTTCCAACAACCTGCGGCTGTAAGAACCAAACCTGCGCTCATCTTACATTACAAACGTAACAATACCAAGTCATGACCGTTTAGCAATCACACCCAAGTATGGCTTTGAATCTAATGCAGCTAAATTGCAGTTTTCTTTCTTATTAGCTTTTTCTGTTATTGTATATTATACTCAGAAGTGACAACACTAACAACACAAATATTCTATTTTTAGATTTTTGTTTATTTTTCTAATCTCCTCCGTCTCTATTTCACAATGTATTTGTATTTTGTATGACATGAAACATATTTTGTATATGTGTTAGCCGATGCCTAATCCTTTGAAATCCAAGATTACGATTGTGAGCTGTGATGCTTTCTCCTAAAACTGCTAATATTTCCAATAGTAATAGATTTATTGAGATGAAAAATTTCCTATTATATTTTTAACTATACCATATTTCATTAAATATGTATTAACTAAAGCATAAGATCCCTGCTACATCACAAATGGTTTTACCGAACGTCTTCAAACGTCTTATACTACATGGAGCCCATAACACATCCCCATATTTAGTTTTTAAAATTTTCAAAAACTCCAGATTTGTTTACGGTTTTCATTTACTAAAAAATTCAAATAATCTGAAAAGTATGTAAGTTTGAAGATCTCTATAATCGAAAGCTTTTATCGAATTTATTTGATTCAAAAAACATTCGATTTATATCCTTTTTTACACTTATACAATAAAAAAAAATACATATTAAAAATAAATGCATTTTATATGCAAATGCAATTTTTAGATGGATTTTCGAAATAGTTATCCGCCTTCAAAATTGTTTTTAACATGGATAAATCAAAAATTTTATATTTTTTATGTAAAATAAAATTTTGATTTTTCTGTGCCGCAAATATCACATAATATTGTAGATTTTTTGAAAAAAACCTTATCCATTATTTCCATACAAAAAATTTAATTTTTTTTATAATTTGTAATTTTTATATTTTCAACTGGTTTCTAATCAGTTTAACACTTGCAATACATCCTTTATATACAAAAAAGTGTTTTTTTTCTTTAGGTTTCTCTATCCAAACAATGCATTGCTTATGCAAATGCAATTTTTAGAATCATTTTGCAAAGTGCATCCAAAAATTACATCTGCATTAAAAATGATTTTTTTTATACTTAAATAAACGTTCACGTTTTTGTATTGTTATTAGTATGTTCTACATTTTAAACTATTTTAAACCCTGTTCAAAACTTTTAGATTACACTGCTGCTTAAAACTGTAACACGATCGGATGAAAAATGTATTTATAACGAATTTTTAAAAATTCCCAGTCATTTTAACTGGTTTCGGGCAGAGTAGGTATAACAAAATTTCGGTAATTCTAGTGTTAAATAAGCTTAGAGGGTTTTCTATCGATCCAGAAAGTTTCATCGTGTAATTCGTGTTAGTTGTCCCGAAAATATACGTTGAATATTGTCCTTCATATGTAATTCAATATCTCCATATAAACACCCCATGGCGTATAATTCATATTATTGTGTGTTTTATTTATTGCTCATACGTCTACGTACTTAACACTGATTTTTACAAGACGTTCTCAGCTTCACGAATGAGTGATATTACATGTATCTTGTATTTGTGTTGCGTGTATTTTGTTATTGTGATTTCGTTCTAAATTTTTTTAATTGTAAAAAAAAATCTAAAAAAAAAATTGGTTGATTTTTAGATAAATTGAGTTTTGTATTACTCTTACTCTTACACTTATTTTTTATTTTAATTTTTTCAAATTCTTCATACAATAATATATTGATATAGTCAAATTTCTAGTATTTATCAAATAATAATAATAAATAATGTACTAAAAATGAGCTCAAAATTTATCAATACCCGAATACTTGAACTATTTTTTGGAAAAATTTAAAAAGTTGTTTCTTATTTTGTTTGCCTCTTATAGTAGAAAACGTACTTTTTCCTGTAGCTGGCCAGTTGACTTGGAAAGCAACATTTTAAAAAAATTTACACTATTTCCTTATAAGTTTGCGATATTTGTATTCCGTTGGTTGGTGCGCTTGCATTATCTTGTTACTGTTTTCAAACCTCAATTCCATTAAACTGCACAAAACGCGATGGAAAAAACTGTGAAGTTTTAAAAATCGGGAAATTTTGGGTTCACTTGTAAACCACCATACAATTTTACACCAAGCCAGTGATAAGAAAATTACTTTTTTAGCGAATGTATCTCCCAAGTTTAGTGACTCTATTATGTATTGGTTTGGATCTGAAAATTAAAAACTACCCAGCAAAAAATAGTGCTTCCAAGAAGCGCTTGTCAACAGCCTTCTTTGAACCCGAAGCGCTTGCTGAAGGCCTTCCAGAAGGCATGATTTTTGTTTGCAATGTCCTACTTGGTAGGTCTCTTTTAAGCAGGTGAGAAGCGTTTCTATCATGTGATCTAAGAATCACATGATAGAAGCGCTTCCGGTGGAGCTTCTAAAAGAGCTTCCCGAAGCGCTTCCAGAAGAGCTTCGAGAAGCGATTCTTCCTTCATGGAAGCACAATATAATGCCTTCCAGAATTGCTTTATAGAAGGCCTTCTTTACTGCTTCATTGCATGCCTTCTTCACTGCTTCTTTTCATTCGTTCTTTACTGCTTCAAAAGAATGCCTTCAGGGAAGCACAATATAATGCCTTCCAGAAGTGCTTCATAGAAGGCCTTCTTTACTTCTTCATTGCATGCCTTCTTCACTGCTTCTTTTCATGCCTTCTTTACTGCTTCAAAAGAATGCCTTCAGGGAAGCACAATATAATGCCTTCCAGAATTGCTTCATTGCATGCATGACGGCGAAGCGCTTCTTTGGAAGCACTGAAAAGAAGTTACTGCTTACCAAATCGAAATTATTTTTTGCTGGGTATGAGCAAGAAATAAAATTAATGAATAAACTATTGTTTCAAGTAAGTTTTTTAATTTTTCAACTTTTAAATGGACATAAATTCATTAGGTAAAGAGTTTTCAATGCGAAATTTTAAAGATCATAGTTTTTGAGTATAGACTACACTAAAAAAGTTAGTAAAGTCAGCAACGTTTTTGCTGGGAGGATCCTTGCAGAAAAATGGCTAATATTAGCAAAAAATTTTGTGCTCACCTTAGCAATTTTTTTTTTGCTGATATTAGCAATTTTTCTGCAAGGATGCTCCCAGCAATAATGTTGCTGACTTTACAGACTTTTTTTTGTGTACCTTACCCTGTAAATCGTTTCTCTCAATTCAAAAATCCTTGAGATATGAGAGTAGGGTTGCCATATTTGAAAAGTGAAAAAAAAGTACATTGATGAAAAAAAAAACAGTACTTTTCAAAAAAAAACAGTACATTTTTGTATTTATTGTTAACATAACTTTTACTTCAATACATCACATATTTACTTAAAATAAGTTAATACACCGAACATTACCTACATTACACTAACACCACCATTACCAATTGAGAACGTTATCCCGCAAGACGAACACTTAGCCATCGTTTCTTCTTCCTTGGTTTTTAAAAACCAATTGAAATCCTTTGTCCAACTATCGTTAAATTTGTTTTTGCGGCGATTTCCAACAATTTTTTTTTAATTTTTTAGGAGATTGACAGTTAATTTCTTCGACATCGCTAGAACTGTTTCACTAGAATCGCTTTCCATTTTTAACTAATCAAGAAAAATACAATGAAAAACCCGAAATATATTTTTTTTTTAAAATAGAGATCTTACCGTTTATTTTAGGGATATGGCCGTGTGTTTATTTATTTATTTTTATGTAAATATTAATTTCATTACACCTCAAAAGAACATAACAAATTAAAATACAAAACCTTCTGATTTAAGGCAGAATTAGTTTGTACGTTCTGTTCCGTTACGAATCAGCTGTTTTGTTTCTGTTCAATTGAAAGTCTGTATGTGTGGTTAGTTTTCACTTTTTCGTTCTGTTCTGTTGCGGACAATTCTATTGAAAATAGAATTCAACGTTAAGTGACAGCCTAAAGTGCGTATGTATTGGTTTGTTGTGAAATCTTTTTCTCAATATTTGAATCAGGGATGATAAAGTTGGTACTATAGTACTTTTTATGGTCCTATTTGAACCAAAGATGTACAAATTTTTCTATGTATGAATTTCTTGGTGCCTTTAAAATTCAATAATTATTAATTCGATTTGCAGTCCCATATGAACAATGAATTATTTTGGAACCAAACGCTGTGAATTCAATCACATGAATTCACTGAGTGCGACTGATTACAGATGATTATATTAGAGTTTTAGTAATCGATTAAACCAATTATTGAATTCAATCACTAAGGGTTATAATTATTAACTAATTTTGATTTTCAAAAAAGTAAATAATAAAAATCTTATAAAAATGTGAAATTGACTATTAGCAGCGTGTTTTTATAATCGAATGAGTTCACGAACAAATTTGTTTGCAACCAATCACAAGGATTAAATTCGCAAAAAACTGTGAGAAACGTAATTCAATACAGCAAGATATTAATAGCACATTCAAAAAATATTAAAAATTTTGTGAATTTAAGAAAAAATCTCAAAATTTTAATAATTTCTTATATTAATATCGGCTAATTTTCTAGTACGCACTGCTCATTTTTACATAGCTTTATGTACATTTTTCCGAAAAGTTTGGTATTGAAAATGAGCAAAATCGGTCCAGCGGTTCAAAAGTAATGAGTGACAATGTGAAAGTACCTCTAAATTGTCCATACAAATTGGTGTATAATGGACTGTATATTATTAGAATTCATTGTAGTGTCTGGTGTATAAAATATAACGTCATATTTTTCCACCAGACGCTAAGAGGTGTTTAATATTTAAAATTCACCGCAAATTCTTTTTTCGCCACAAAAAATTTTTTTTTTACCTCAAAAATTATTTTTGTTACCACAAAAATGGTTTTCAACCACACAATTTATTTTTTTACATCCAAAAAAGTTTTTCACCGCAAAATTTTGTTTTCACCTCTTAACATATTTTTTTAATATATTTTTGTTGTTCATTTTGGAGGGTACAAAGATAAAAATTGGTAAAATCAAATTTATGCATGCACTTGTTGTTTGTTAATTTATATCAAAATTTTTTTTTATACTTTGGATGCCGAAAAAGTACTATGTTATATGCAGGTTGGTACTATTTTAAAATCGCATTTATCATCCCTGATTTGAATGTTTTTGTTTGGATTTTCTTTTACTTTGTAAAACAGCTGATTCCTTTCACAGAAAAAGTAATTACAAAATATTACCTACAGAACAGAACGACACAGAACGGCAACAGAAAGTAACAACTAATGAGGCCTTTACAAACCTCCATTGCTTGAAAAGTAAACAAACCAAACTTATATATGTACAAAGAAACGAAGTGGAATTAATACAGGGAGATTCAAAAAATTTATATGAAAAACTATTGTACACACGAAAAAAAAACATGGTTAAAAAAATATATGTTCTTTGTACACGCAAAAAATCTTATTTTTATAAAAATATGTAAAATATACAAAAAAAAACAGTACAAAAACAGTACAAATCCAAAAAACAGTACTTTTGCGTACTGTTTTAGGTGTTGTGAATAAAACAGTACATTTTTCAAAAAACAGTACATGTACTGTTTAAAACAGTACGAATGGCAACCCTATATGAGAGGCATCTAAAGTCAGTTTCAACGGGTATCAACAATTTTTGAAGTAGCTCATATATTTTTTATACTTGAGTAGGTTTTCCAAAATTCGTTGTAAATGTTTGAAATGTACTCGTATTTAATAAATGAAATATTATAGTTAGAAAAAATGTGTACAACTTCTTTATACATCTTCTTGTTTGTTGATAAATAAAGGGTTTTCTTAAGCTGAGAATAAATTGTCATGTTTGTGCTCATATAATTGAATTTTGTACTCAATTGTATATGAATTTCTTAAGAAATTTAAATTAAACGTTAACATTCTAAATTAAAAAATTATAAAAGAACTCAAATTCCCTCAAAGGTTTTAAAATACATTTTACTAATAATAGTTATTCTGTAAATACCAGTAAAATTCCTTATCAGTATTAAACCATTAAAATGCGTGGTTGTTATCGTTGAATATGGCCCAATTATAAACACCTCCCTTAAGTAATAAATACAATCGTAAAATCCTTAATGTATTGAACTATTGTACGTAATTTTGTTTGTAGTGCCAAGGCATTAAATACAAACATAAAAATTATGGTGTTGATTTTATGTTTTTTCTCGTATTTTTTTTCTTTCTTTCTTTTAAATAATTGTTATTAGGCATATTTTTAGTAATAAAATAAATATAGAAATACAAACTTCAAATAACACCCATTCATAAATATAATAATGACCACACACACCCACTCCGGGTGTAAGTAATAAAAATAATGCCTATTTTAAGCTGAACATTTGTGCAAGAGTTACATGTGGGTTGTAACAAAACAGGAGATTTTCTTATTTTATATGTAAAAACTCACACTAAAAGAGGTTTATATGTGTGTATTTGTTGAATGTAGTAAAACAATAAACTTATGTTTCACACATTATAGCATGTTAAAATATGATTACGTTTGCTATACATTGGTTCTATATAATTTCCTTGGGTAAGAGTTAAAGCACTTTTGCTTCAATAAAAACAAACTTTAGTATAATTTATTATGTACAAGATTTTATGTATAAATCACATAATAATCAATGTTTACGAAAATGTGATTTCAAATATTATATAAAAAATATGAAATATTTACCACAACAGAAAATTGTTAAAGAAATTGTTGTACGATTTTAAGAGTTAAATAGTTGTGGGGGATGAACATGGAATTTAAATATTTAAATTAGCCTACATAACAATATTAGTTAGAAATTGTGAATGTACCTATTCCACATATTACTATACATGTTTATACCCTCCACTAGGATGTTCCTTAAAAAACGATTTGTCAATTTTCGTTCATTACACCATAATATAGTTAATAGGTGTAAGTGCTAGTTTGTACATAAAAACTACAACCTCTGAGCCTTTAAAACAAAAAATTTTGGATTCCAAAGGTCGAACTTTTCTGATCTATAATGGCATTTAATTAATACAATATGTGCGCCCCGGTAGGCTAGTTGGTAGCGTGCTGACTTATCAGTGCGGGGGTCGAGGGTTCGATTCCCACAGAGGCACTGGTCTGTTTTCGTTACAAGGCGCCGAAAGCCATAGTAGCTAGTGCTCGGTTAGGGTAATAGCTTATAATGTGTAATTATGTGATTATTAATAAATAAAAAAAAAAAAACAAATATTTTAAATTTTGGCCCTATGAAAAACCCTAAGATAAAAATTAGAGGCAAGAGGTTGGCTTTTCTGATATTAATATTTTTTTTTTTAAAAAAGAGAATTAACACTCAGGAACCATTCTGTGGAATACCTGCGGGGTATGTTAGGGAAAGGCTGAGGGCATGGAGAGAGTCTGAATTCTCTGGTTACTGGGAAAACTCTCCTGGTCAGCGCTAGGCTAAAAGATTGATCTCTTTTTCCAGTAGGGGGTCCAGGCGACTCTTGTTGCTTGACAGGGGGGGGGGGGGGTGGGGGTTTGAGGACCCTGGCGTCGTACTTAACTGGACACTGCAATCTGAGATACCATCTGCACAAGAAGGGTCAATCGGACACGGATTTGTGTAGGTTTTGAGAGATCGTGTCTGAGACCTCGAAACATGTTCTCTGCGAATGTCCTAGGCTTTGTGATAGGAGACTTAGGTTTCTAGGTGATCGCTTCATTTCGCCTTCCGACATCGCGAACATGTTGCCTAATAGGATAATTGGCTTTATAGGTAGCTTGAATCTGTAGGTAACCTTAGGCAGCACAAAAGACCTACATTGGTCGCGGTGCATAGTGCCTTCTGATATAATCTAATAATCTAATAACACTCAGGAAAATCTTCCTATTAATTAATGTGTTGCTTTCTTTTTAAGGGGATAGTGGAGAGATGAAAGGTGGTGAAAGATGAAGAATTCAAAAATGGCAACAATGTAATTGCGCGAGATGATAAGTCTTAGAACAGTTGTTGCTCGCCACCTGATGTAGAGTTGTCAAATTTATTGAAGCTTTTTGTTTCATAGCCCTGATTAATTATTTTACTACGGTGGGGTTAAGTGCTATGGGAACACCGAATGTGGGTGTAGCGATACATATAAGTGATAGAAAACTCATACATATTATTTTTCCAAATTGATGTTGTCGTCACCGGGAATCGAACCCGGGACCATCTGTGTAACAGTCCAACGCGCTAACCATTACACCACAACGCCCACAATCTTAAGAATATAAAAAGCGTGGGTGCTTTCTAATGTTTTCAAATCTATTATATAATTTAGTTAGCCAATTGAACTAAATGCAAGTTTTACAAAAAAAAAATCAACCTTTGGCCCCCTGAGTCCTAAGAATTAAAAAGCAAGCGGTTTAAATTTAGGCTTTTTCGGATTTTTGCCAATTAGTCAATTGAAAAAAATTCACAAAAAACTCAATATTTTTTCCTCTTAAGAATTAAAGAAGAAAAGGTGCCTGGACCTAAGGATGGCGTCTTGTGACATATTCCAATAAAAAACTACCACTTGATTATTACCAAATGTAAAATTTTAATGGTTTCAGAATAAAATTAATAAAAATGGTGTTTAATATTGTTGCAAAAATATGTAAAATTGGTTTAAAACTTTGAACTTTAAACAAATTTTTCTTTGAATAGTCATTAAACTAAAATTAATTTATTTTGTAATATTCTTTTATAATATTAAAACTTTCGCTTAAATACCATGTCATAAATATCGTTTGTGATACAAATTATTTTATTGTTTTTATTTTCCATTATATTTTACTTTAGCAATTATTGATTTAAAATAATAATAATTAGTTTAATTTACATTAAATCACATTAAATTCACTTCAAATATTTGCAAAATTTTAATTTCAATTTAAATGTTAACAATTATTATTGTGTTATTTTATATACTTGTACCAAGTGTATGTGTATTGAATGTTTGGTCAATTGTTCATTTTTGGTTTTTGTCATTCAATATTAAGTTTTGTATTAAAAACCACATTTAATAATTTCATCAATAACGTCAACATCATGATTATCATCATCATAATCATCAATTTAATTGTTATATTCTCTGCAATTGAATTGTTATATTGTTGTACACTAGGGTTGTAAGTTTTTGCAGTTTTTGAAAATATCCAAAATTACATGGCATATCCGTGTATGCCATGAAAAACTATTAATAACCATGATCTTACGGCCTTTAAAATGGTTCCCCGCACCAAATGCAATAAAGTTTGGATCAAAAAAATTGTTGGAATTTTTGGAAAAATGTAATATTTTACTTAAATTACATAGTTTTTTTCTTTTTGGTTCCGATACGGAAGGTTTTTGTTGCGAATTGACTTATAAAAACGATATTTATTATCAATAAAATATTGTTCATAGGATAGTGCCCTGTAATTTTTTCGGAACCAAAAATGTTATAACTCTATTATACACATTTATATGAGTACTACAACAACAATACAACAAATAATATTAACAATAATAAAACCAATTGTTATTGGTCAATAATATTAATTTGTATTATAATTGTTTATACAATATAACAAAATTTTCTATAAATAATTATTTTTGAATTTAAATATAATTGCAATACATATATTTTGTGTTATATATATAAGAAGTTTGTATATACAACAACACACAGTGCGTATGAGTGATCTAATATAACTCATACGTAGTGTGGTACATTAGAACTATTGGAATCTTGTTTTAACAGTATATGATGAATTTCATATCAAAACCTATAAAAAACGCACATTTTGAACCCGACCCTCTCAGAATTTGATGAAATTTTGCATACAGCTACATTTAAGCTATACAAACACAACCTCATATTTAGAAAGATGTGGGCGTGGCAAGGTATCGAAGTTTTTGAAAAATGACAATAATATGTACTTTCAAGCTGTGATTACTACGGAATGGCTAAACCGATTTAAAAATCTGGGTACCATTAGAAAGGTATTTAAATCAGCTTTCGAAAACATACACTGCAAAAATTTTATATTACACTGAAAATTTTTTTTTGGCAGAAATACAACTTTAAACTAGGAAAACGCTTCAAAGGCCAAGGGTTTTTTTCAAAAAAAAAAAATATTTTTAAAAAAGTTTTTTTAATATATGTATATAACACATCTAAAAACTAAAATGGCGTTTTTTTCTTTTTTTTAAATTTTTTTAAGTAAATGCATCTCTTGTTAACTTCCTTATATTTTGATATCATTGTGTGACAAAAAAGAATAAAGTAGCTATACTTTGAAAGTTATACAGATTTTTTTGTAATTCTAATAGATTAGAACAAGAATCGTATTATCAAATTTTTCAGACACCCCCAAATATGGACTTACCCTTGGTAAGTTTTTGTTTTTTGATTTTTTAGATTTAATATATAATTTTGCGCAGCTCATACTGTCGACTTTCGGAATATTTGCTAACTTTTAGTGAAGTTTCATCTAAAGGTATACAAGAATGGAAGCGTTGAGTTCCTGTAATAGTTTTAGCATTTTAATGTCCGAACTATCACATTCAGATAATTTTTTCGTTATCTTTGTAATAAACAACGAACGGATGTATCGTGGCTTGATTATTATTCCAATGGTATCCTTAAACGGCATTTTGTATAACAAACGCATAGTTTTCAGCGAAATTCATTTAATTAGCATTTCTCCTGTCAGCAATGTCATTTTTTTTTTCACTTACGTATCGGGACTTGCGCTTAGCTTTGAAATGCTGTGGCAACCAGCTTATTGATGTGTTTTACAAAATCGTCAACAAATGTGTCTGTAGTAAAGGAAATGGCGTTCGGAATTATAGCATTGCAAACAAATTTCCAATTTCAAACACCGAAATACCTTTATCATTGGGCTTCACAAACTTATAAGACATCCATAGAAGTTGCTTATGCAGAGGCTGACGACTATAACAAAACAAAAGAAGAGCTATTTTCAAGGTATAAAAATGCTAGAAATTATTACAGGAACTCAAAGCTTCCATTATTTTATACCTTTTTATGAAGCTTCACTAAAAGTTAGCAAATATTCCGAAAGTCAACAGTATGAGCTGCGCAAAATTATATATTAAATCTAAAAAAATTAAAAAATAAAAACTTACCAAGGGTAAGTCCATATTTTGGGGGGTGTCTGAAAAATTTGATTTTTAATGTTTTATTTTTGGCAAAAAAAGCTAATTTAAATACATTTCTAATGGTACCCAGATTTTTGAAATCGGTTTAGCCATTCCGTAGTAATCACAGCTTGAAAGTACATATTATCGTCATTTTTCAAAAGCTTCGATACCTTGCCACGCCCACATATTTTCAAAAATGCAATTTCTAAATATGAGGTTGTATTTGTATAGGTAAAATGTAGCTGTATGCAAAATTTCATCAAATTCTGAGAGGGTCGGGTTCAACGCATATCGGGTTTGATATGAAATTCATCATATACATCGTATACAATTTATGGGTTGGTCAAAATTTAATTAAGTTTAAATATTTTATTTCCATTATATTTTGATAAAAAATTTATTAATCAAAAACAATCTTCAATTAAATTCTCTGTTTTAGTTAAAAACATTGCGTAGGTTAGGTTTTTTAAATTTTATTCAAGTCAATTATATCGCTCTTGTTTAAATTTAACAGTATTTTTTTTTTTTTTTTTATTTCAATTTCAATTTAAAATTTAATTTTGTTGGTCATAAAATTGTGTCCTATTTTTTTATTGTTTATCATTTATTTTTGTAATGACAACAAGGAAAGCAAAAAAAAAAGGGCATTGTGACAATTTCATTTTTATTCTTTTTAGAGCTGTTTAGCTTAAAATTTTATTTCCGTTTACGGAAATTACAATACAGATTATCTTTTTTTTTGTCATATTATTTTACTAGGATAAAAATTGTTATTGTTTTATTCACAATAAATTTGTATTGTATTGTATATAATAAACGTAGATTTGTTAAAAAAACATAACAATTATTTAGAAAATTTATGAAAAATATTGCTAAGATAACATTTATTAAACTAATATTATTGAATTTGTTTTTGATTTAATTTCAAATAAACAAAAAAATTTTTTTTTTTGCATATATTCCATACTATTAACAATTCATTTATTTAATGTTATCTATCATTATCTAAAATAATCCTTATTGCAGTTATATGTGTATCAATCCTTAAAAGAAATCTGTATTAATAAAATAATTTAAGGATACATGAGCCCAGTTTATAAACTGGACACAAAGTCGTAACTTAATTTATAGAATAGTAAAACCCAAAAGATTCAAAAAAACCCATTCAAACCTTCTGAAATCATTCACTAAGAATATAATGTAGTTCACTGTTTGTAGTTTAATAAAAATTCAATTAAATTTTTTAAAAATTTTTAATTGTATCCATAAATAAGAGCCAATTATGAGTCATTTATAACTCAGGAATTTGAGCGCTCGGAAAATTATCATATTTTAGAGTGTTTTATGAGTCATAATTTCTGTGCTCTAGGAATTTATATAAGTTCAGCACCTTTTAATACTTTTCTACTAACTTATGCCAATTTACTAGTTGGACAATTTTTAAACGCTTGTAATTAAAAAACTAAAAAGTATTTTTATTTATAACACAGTATAGACTATAAATTATTAATTCTCTTTTTGTAGAGAGCCAATGGAAAGCGATGTTCTATTTGGCGTAGTTTATGCTTGATACCTCCAATCTTGGTTTGGAGGACATTCATGTCAATTTTTTCTTCACTGCTTTAAATTTGTTCTTCAATTCTTGAGTATATTTGGCTTCCCAACCCTTTTTATCAAACTCTTTTTGGCATAAAATACCCCAAATGTCCTCAATTTGAGCTGCTTTTATGACGTTTTGAGAATTTGCGTGTTTCGGTACATAAGGTATGTTTTTTGCATTAAGCTATTCTAACGTCTTTTTGGCATAAACACATCTTGCTATATCTGGCCAAAATAATATATCGTCTTTAGAGTGTCCATCTCTGATAAATTTTTCCAGTTTTACTAAACATTTATTAATGTAAACATCTGCGTTTACAGCCGTGGCTTTAGAATCGTAGATGTAAGTTGTGATATACCTTTTGTCAAAATAGCTTCTAGTGTGGGCAGCCATATTTTGGTTCAAACTTGGCTTTGGTCGAATATTGTAACTTGTCCTGAGTTATCAGAATAAAATCCAAAATTAATACTTACCCAGCAAAAAATAGTGCTTACCTAGAAGCAGTTCTGTTAGGCATTATTAAACTACCGAGCGCTTCCGGAACAATTCCAGAAGGCATAATTTTTGTTCGTAATCTTCCACTTGATATGTCTCTTTTTAGCAGGTGAAAGCGCTTCGTAGGAAATGAGATTTGCGTATTGACAACATTAATGCTTCATTGTATGCATTCTTTTCAGCTTAATTGTATGCATTATTGACTGCTTCAAAAGAATGCCTTCAAGGAAGCACATCAAAATGCCTTCCCAATTGCTTTATTGTATCAAGACGGTTAAGCCCTTTCTTAGAAGCACACAAATGTAGTTACTGCTCACCAAATCGATTATATTGTTCCAAGCTAAGAAAAGTATTTTCAACATCAAAAATTATTTAAATATTTTTTTTCATGAAGCTTTATTTTCTCAGTGGTCTGCATTTTGTTGGTATTTCTGCTAATTGTTGTTTACTACAATTGGGTACTGTCTTTCTCTGGTAGTATTTCACGTTCATTGGATTAAGTTCTTGCGAATTGTTTCCGTGGTAACTCGAAATGTTGTGGTCAACTTACGATTTGATAACCCAATTTGATTAACAGCCGATTTTTTCAATTTAACAAACTCTGCTGCGGTCAATTTTTTCGAACGTCCTTTCTTTTTTATCCCGGTTTATACCACTCCAGTTTCAAACCTTTTGAATATGAAATCTATTGTGCTACTTGTTCCTTAAAGAAATTATGTAACATTTCGTTTTAGTGTACCGTCCAAGCATGTCATAGACATTTTTTCTTAAACTGTTTTTTCAACCACTTTCATTTGAATTTTTCACTTTTTAATATTTACAATGATGCTTATAATATAAGATTTATTGACATGCATTTTGATAAAAACACATGTCTACTTAGCAGTAATTTATATTAGAATTTTATCCATTTACTTAGTTGGCATAGGTTAAATCATTTGCCAATCTTTATCCTTTATTAAACCAAGAAGAAAAAATAATGTGATACAATAAATCACATGAAATCCAGAAAAACCATATACATTTCTAACATTATGTATTATTCTAAAAAAGGAAACGGAAAGACAATAGAAATGAATATAGTTTGATATTTCTTAGGGGAATTGTGTTTGTCTTTCATATTATTGTTTTTGGTTGATTTGATTATTCTTTTAAGCAGAATTAAAAATTTTTGCTAAAGAAATAAAAAAAATGGAAATAGAAAATTACTGTTTTTAACAATTCAATTCTTTTTCATATTAATGGTTATAAGTTTGGTAATATACTTGGCAATAAGAAGTTAAGGCCGGTAACTAGTTACTTTTCTATTACAAACCCTTTTAGGCACGTCCGTTCTGGTTACACGTCCGTTCTGGTTACACCTCCAGTATAAATGTAATAAGTTTTGTTTTTGAAAATTATATTTATTTTTTTGGGATTTTTGAATTTTATTCATCGTCTTCTTAGACAGTGTGCAATTAATACTATAATTAATATGCACATAGTTTTCAATTGTTTGAGATAGGCGTGGTAGAGAAGATTAAGCATACTTTTCTAGAAATCATAACTACATTGTAAATTTTTTATTGAATTAGACTGCGCAGTTTCTGGTAACACAACCTTCATCAGTAATCCTTTTTGACAATACTGTAATTATTTGTTATGGTTTTTATTGTTTGATTGCATCTATATGAAATGTTTATTTATTAAATGCAATCTTGACCGTGGCTTGAACCTGCTTTCTTTGCCACATGCACTTCGCACTACACTTTAGACAGAGGCTCTAACCACTTGCTCTAAAGTCAGGTCGATTTTTGCTGTGGCTTTTTATTGAATATTAAATTTAAATTTAAAAAATTTTAAAATTAAATTTTTTATAAGTTTTTTGGTGGAAAAATAAACGTTTTTTTAATAAGGAGGTAACGTGTTACTTTTCTATTACAAACCATATTATTTTACCAAGGTCATGTCCATAGAGATAAGTACTTACTTCGGTAACACGTTACTCCTCTGTTACAGGCACAAAGTTGTCAAAATTTTCAAATTTATAGTAAAAATTTAATTATATTTAATTTTGTATAGATAAATAGATAAATGTTCTTTATTTCAAAAATATACATTTAAGTTTGTTTACAACATTTTCTTAAAATTAATGAAATTGAACTTACGACAATGACAAAAGTCGTCTGTCGGAGGTTTGCATTGATTGAAAATTTACAATTTTTATAAAAATTATTTTTTAAAGTATTTAAATTTAATAAAAAAAAGAAGAAATTAGGCAAATTCATTTATTATAGCCTTGCGATATAATAGGGCGTTTTTAATATAATTAACTAATTTATCCCAAGTTTCATCATTTACACCATTTAATATATTAATTATTTCGTTTTCTGATAAAATTACTTTTCCAAAAAATCTTATTCGATATTCTCTTAGAATAGGGCATTTTCCTAGGAAGTGTTGGATATCCTCAGGCTCGTTCATATTACATAATGTACATATACTTTGGATATTGTTGAAGCTGGTAGTTAGTCTTCACACAGAGCACATCTTGCCTTGAAAATCCACATTATTTTACTACACTGATAGAAATTTGTGCGTAGTATTAATGAATTCCTTCATTAATCCAATGAATTTTTTCATAAAAAAGTCCCCAAAGAAATGTTTCATTGAGTCAATGAAAGGTGTTTCATTAAATCATGTGGGCGTTGTAATAATGGTGTAATAGTTAGCGCGTTGGACGGTTACACAGATGGTCCCGGGTTCGATTCCCGGTGATGACAACATCAATTTAGAAAAATAATATGTATGAGTTTTCTATCACTTATATGTATCGCTGCGCCCACCTTCGGTGCTTCCATAGCACTTAACCCTACCGAAGTAAAATAATGAATCAGGGCTATGAAACAAAAAGCTCCAATAAATTCGTCAACTCTCATCAGGTGGCGAGCAACAACTGTTCTAAGACTTATCTACTCGCGCATTTACAGTGTTGCCATGTTTGAAGCCCTTCATCTTTCACCACCTTTCATCTCTCCACTATCCCCTTTCCAAAGAAAGCAACACATTAAATAATTTGAAAAAAAAAAAATTGCTTTTTCCTATTTCAAGTCAAAATTTTTATTCAAAAAATTTTGAAAATTTTTCATTGATTTAATGAATTTTTTTTATGAAATTATGAAAAAATCCTAAAAAATGTTAATGAAAGTAATACCAATATTAATGCTTTTTCATTCAGTTAATGAAGTTTTTCATTAAACCAATGAATCGATTTTAATGAAATCGTTTCATTAATACTATGAAGGAAAATTCTATCAGTGTACGATCGTATGTGTTATTAAAGTAAGAATGTCCCATATTATGATCTAAATATTTGTACAATCTGGCATCACTTTGCAAGCACCTCATCCACATTTTCTGACGGTTTCCGTCTGTGATTTGACTCAAAAGGTTTGCAAAATTGTTTGACCAACTTACTGCGTTTAAGTTTGAAATATTCCATTCCAAACCATAGTTTGTTCCTAGGTTATTTAGGCTTTCTGCCCAGAAAACATTACTTTCAAGCACTTTAAATGATAATTGGTTGGGTAGTCATTTGCTGGGTAATCAAACAGCGTTCTGTATAGAAACGAACTAATTATACCACAAAAGCATTTAAACTTGTGAATTAGTAACTACTAATTGGCAGTTTAACTTATTACCTGTTAATACCAACCTATTACCGAGGTTTTGCTAGACATTTCGACAAATCACTATAAATTATATAAATTTACAAAAACTTATTTGTTTTAATTTGTTTCAATAGATTTTTTCCTTTTTTCACCATTTATAGTGGGTATTAAGCGTAATTTTTCAATCACGATTAAAATTAGTTTTAACAATTTGTCTACTGTAAACAATTGAAATAAAAACAAATGCAATTAACATAATCATGTTGTTATAGGTTAATTACAATATATATATTTTATTTATACAAAGACAAATATTACAAATTTTATAATATGTAGTACAATGTATTTATTATAAACAAATAAATTATTTAATTAGTAGTTACATATATACAACATGCCACCTCAAGGTCCATACAATAAACAACGTGATTAACCCTGTGTATTTTCCGCCGAAGAAATATTGCAATTTTCACTATTTGTGTGAAAAACGTTGTTTCCATTCGTGACAATCATTTTGCTCGGAAAAAAAAATAATCCGTTTGCCCCTTAAATTAAAATTATTTGAAGTCTAAACATTTTAGAAATCGCTCCACATTTACAAAAATTACACGCCCCCAAAGATTTTTTATACTTGAGGTAGTCAACTTTGACAACCTGTAAGTACAACCTGTACTAAACAGGGTGACCAAATCACAATATTACAAAATATTCACACCTCTTTAATAATTTCCAATTTGATTCGTACCGATTGGAGCAGCAGTTTTGAAGTAGTTCTATATTTATTACCATTATTTTTTTCAACTACCCCACTGTGCTATGGTACTCGAGAAAAAAAATGGATACCCATATTGAATATGTTGTGGAATCAGGGTTGCCACTTGTTTGAAATATTTATAATAAGGATTATTAATAAAAAATCTTCTTCAAAAGTCGTATTAAAGCCGAACTCTTGATAAAATTAAGTAAGCGTTATTGTGTCTGTTAATTTAAACTTAAACCAGCAACTATTTTCTAAACGAATGTGATATTCAAATTTAGTTTGAATGATAAAAAATTAGTTTGATGTTTTATACCTCAAACTTTATTTTTATTTATTTATTTATTTAAGTAAAAAATTGCAGTATAAGAACCTTAAGAATTAAATTCTTTTATGGTTCAAAGGGTATCACATTGAATGTCATAATAACAATTTTTATACACCGCGTTTAAAATAATTTTGTTTGTTTACCGTAATTTAAAAAGTTAATATTGCATATTTTAATTCATATGAAAGAAAGAAAGAAAATAATAAAAAATTAATTAAAATAAATAAATTTTAAATTAATTAATAAAATTATAATAAATTTAAATACATTTTTTTCGATTTTACTTTATTTCATAACATTTTATATGCTTTTAAATAGTTTTTTTTTAATAAATTCCACTATATAGTACATGTGGAACTTGATTTAAAAATTGTTATATAATTTTTTTTAATTAGTTGACTCAAGAAAATGATCTATAGCCAAATATGCCCAAAGAGTTGGCCTCTAAGTTGATGCATCCGCTTAGTAATCCGCTTTGGTTTTTTTAAACCAGATGTAAGGCCACATAAGCGCACATTCCCATATATATAAATATACAAAAATACATTATATTACATATTTCTTGAATGACGAACAATATCTGCCAAAAATTGCAAACTGTTTAAATTATGTGAATTTTTTAGAATATATTCAATTTGGGGTGAAGTCTTAATATTATTTTATGGGGAAGTATTAATAGCAATTTAAGCTATATTAGAGCGTAGTTATGTTGTGTTAGTAAAATATTTTGTAAATGTGAACTTTTTAATTGTTTTAAGAGACAATGCCGCGAAAATACCTTAAAAACAACATAATTTGTTAAAACGAAAGGACCATAAAATTATATTCGAAGAATTCAGTAAGCTAAAACACGTGCAAGAGCGCTGAGAGTTTTTTTCACCTGTGTCCATTGGGACTCTGAAATATTGGGCGAAGATTGATTTTGTTGCTTACACTTAGAATACTATATAGGTAAAGACCACTGCAACTGTAGTTGAAAATAATGAAAATTTCACTTAAAGAAAAGACGACTTACATTTCATAAAATTCAACGAACATTGTCATTTGTTTTTTAATGTTCAAAAATGTCTAACAATTGTAGTAAAAATGAACCACATGGTAGTAAAAAATAAACAAACATTTATTTTTTTATATTTTTTTTAAATAACAAAAAACTACTGTAAAAAACTAATGTAAAATCATAAAACAGTCATTTGACGTGGTTTGTTTTTTTAAATAAAAAATTTTATTTGTTCTACAAATGACTGACATTTACATTAAAAATAAAGAACTGTATTACAACCTAAAACAACTATATACGATATTTTTAAAGCCGAAGTTCGCCGAGTGTATAGATTTATTTTTTATTGATGTTTCCCTTGTTATTTTCTTAGTTAAATATTTATTCTTATCTCTTTATTTTATAATTATCTGTTAATAAACATAAATTGCGGTAAAATTAATTATTTTTTAACTCTGGAACTTTTTTTATATTAAAACTTCCCACCGAAATTTCTCACTTCAGCCCAAAATGTTTTTTTTTTTTTTTGAAAAAAATCCATTAAAATGCAACTAATAAATAAGATAGGTGACAACTTAGTTGGCAAAAAAACACTCTGTAAGTTTAGTCTCTTTAACGACTAAAAAATATCGTGCTCTTAAGATAGATACAAAAAGTGTGTTACCATTTCACCCCAAAATTTTCTACGTTTTTGAATAATCTAATTCTATAACTTTTATTGGGGATTTTTGAATTTTATTCATCGTCTTCTTGGACAGTGTGCAATTAATACTATAATTAATATGCACATATTTTTCAATTGTTTGAGATAGGCGTGGTAGAGAAGATTAAGCATACTTTTCTGAAAAATCATAACTACATTGTAAATTTTTATTGAATTAGACTGCGCAGTTTCTGGTAACACAACCTTCATCAGTAATCCTTTTGACAATACTGTAATTATTTGTTATGGTTTTTATTGTTTGATTGCATCTATATGAAATGTTTATTTATTAAATGCAATCCTGACCGTGGCTTGAACCTGCTTTCTTTGCCACATGCACTTCGCGTTTAACCACTTGATCTAAAGTCAGGTCGATTTTTGCTGTGGCTTAAAACCAGTTTCAATTACACGGGGTCGATTTTACATTTAATTGTAATTGCAGAAGATAGCTAAGACAAACACCACAACAATTCACAATTGTTAGAAAATCATATGTAATCTAATTTCCACTATTTTCCCAAATTTTGTGAGTTAGATATAACAATTTCAATAACTCCAATAATCCAAGTATAATTCTCAGCAAGAAATCAGCATCACCTTTTAAGCGAGCCACCTTAACATAAATTAAATTTAGATAAATCTTTATCAATTAATTATAAATATTTTCGAAAAATTTATATTTTGATAAATATCTATTTACACATTAAATATTGTATGTTTTACAGTACAAATAACTATAATGAACAAATTTTAATATTAAAGTTTTGCATATAACAGCAAAAAAAATTATATATATTTTTTTTAAACAAACATTATATAAATTTACATACGTTGTTTATTTATCTATCATCAATCATATTTTACTATAATGGTTTGTTTTATACAACATATGCTGAGGTTGCATAAAAAAACTGCAGTATCTCTAAAAGTTTCAACTTTTTGGCTTTTTGCCTTTAAAATATGCGAATATGCATAAAATATTTTTATATGTATAGTTTTTTGATTTTAAATCAAATTACGAGAAAAAAAAATATATTGATACAAAAAAACGAATGATACAGTTTTTTGTCATAATTTTTGTTATGTGAATATGGTATATGACATGTTAAACACAAAATGATCGAAACATCAACAAATATTTTTTTAAAATTTATTTTAATAAAGGGTCCGCCATCTAACGTTTTTTTTTTCAACTAGTGCTTATTTCGTGAATGGTAACACTTAGCTCATGTCTGATTTGACAGATAATTAGTTTTATCCTTCCGCTGAACGAACTGGCATCCTCATCGATAAACCAAAGCGTGAAAAGCCAAAAACAGTGCATACAACCCGAGAATATTGCTGCTGTGGCAGAAAGTGTGCGTGAAGCGCCATCAACATCAATTCACCGTCGTTCTCAATAATTGAACATTTCGGAGACAGCATTGAGACGAATTTGCATAAAGACCTTGGTATGACGCCATACAAAGTTCAATTGGTTCAGGAGTTCAAAAAAAAAAGTTATTTGGCGGACCCTTTACAAGAGACAGTAACTGAATGCTTTTACCCAATATTAATTCAATTAAAGTATTAGTTTTTCATGTATACTCGTATATTTTATATATTTGTCATATAATTTTCCTATTTCATTTTCTTCCAAATAACTTAATTTGCATTTGTAATAAATTGAATAACAATATCTTCGCATATCAAAGTTAATAATATGGAAATCTTTTCGTAAATTGTGTGAATTAATTTCGAATTTGATTACGTAATTTAATTAAAAAAATCTCTTTTACTGCTATTATTGCCTTTAACCCTCACACTCTTATTAGCCAAATACTTTTGAATTTTATTGCCTTTTCATATCTTATCGTAACGTTAAAACCGCACAAAAAACGGACCATCCTTAATAAGTTGATTGTTATAATTTATTTCAATATCTTTTGGTTACTTTCATTCTGCAAAAATATTAAAATACAAACAGCAGCAGCAGCAGCAGCAGTAACCAAGATATTTCTTTTCATTTATAACCATCTTTTTTATTACCCGCAAATGAGCATTTAATTTATATTTGAAAATCTTTATAACCAAAAATTCATTTTCACTCATCCCCTCATCTTATCCTGTTGGTCTTTTCAAAAACTCATCATCAAATAAGAAAAAGATAAAAATATTTGCCAACAACCAATAACTTTTTTTGTGTTTTGCTTTCTTAAATGTGGCTGTATAAAAAAAAAACCAAAACAATTTTTAACTCCTCAAAATTTATATCGTTACCAAATTTTTTTTTCTTGATACCCTACATTTAAAAAGGGAAAGTAAAATGAGTTATTAAGTTTGTATACTGGTCACTGTAAAACTTAAGTTGCGACATAAATTTGAAGGCAACCATGGAAAATGGTTCTATTTCTAATCATTTGCGTTGGATTTTATATCATTATTACTTTTTTTACTAGATAAATATAACACTACTCGACAAATTTCACTTTTTTTTGCAGAACATCTCCTTGAAATACATATGTTTAGTGTCCGACCGAACAGTTCGGCCAAAAAAACTATATTTTGTCGGTATTTTGGTATCTAGTGGCACTGATGACAAATTTTGGTATTGGAAACATGCTTGTTGAGTCGATTTAATTCGATTGTGTGTATAAAATTTAAGAGAAAAGCCTAAGTTTAGCTATAAAGTTAAAAGTTCGGCCGCGGAACTATTTTCAATTTGGCCGAACTTTCTGAGGCCGAACAGTGAATTCATTGCTTAACTACAGACTTTTCTTCAAATTTGACACTCAAAATAGCATCTAATCAGCCCAATAAACATTTTTCCATCTGCCAAATTTGTCCATAATGCTTTAAAAATACCGAATACAGGCCAAATGCATTTTCTGGCCGAATTGTTCGGTCGGACACTACATATTTTTTAACAAACTTAAGTACTCTGAATCCAAATCTATTAAATTTTTTTTCACTTTTGCAGTTTTTGAAATATTTTGGTTTTTATATTTACATCACTTATCACATTTTTGGTATATTTTGCTTAATTTCTCGAAATTTAGCTAAATTTTTTAATAATAAAAATCTACACAAAATGGTCTTTCATTTGAGTTGATTTGGAGTCAGCGTATGAGTTTCAAAGCTATTTTTTTTTGACTTCAAGTAGTGTGATTGGTTTAAAAAGTAGTAGAGAATTATCGTCGAGAGATGCCAAATATTTATTTTTTCCCACTTTTCGATAGCACTTTTTTTTTTCAAAAATCTGTCAAAAAAATAAAAAAGCCTAATCTTTTATGGTTTTGATTGTTGTGTTGATGAAAAAAATACGAACATATGTTTCTGTGCTAGAAATTAGTTCATGCATATATAATTTTTGAAAATCTGACCGATCGGACCATGAATTTTTCAAATACATATAGTATAAAGTATTCCTAAATTTTCTCCGTTTTCTCGCAAAAACATACACTCATAATAATCCACTCATAATAATTCATGCATAAAATACAAAATTAATGTCAAGACTACACAAACTTTTATAAAATGAATTAATATTATTTCACTTACAAATTTTTTTTTGCTGTTTTTTAAATTTTTTCGTATTTTATGCCTGGATTATTATCATTGTAGATAAATAATTTTAATTGAAACACTACTAACAGACGCGAATTTAGGAGTAGGGAAATTGGGCATTTCCTACTCCAAAATTATATTTTTCAATACAACATTATTAAGGAGGATAACAAAATTAATAAAGAAAACCATTTCCTAGATCCGCCCCTGACTACTACACTTACAAAAATTATAATTTTCTTTTAGTTTACAATTTGCATACTGTCTTAAAAAGTCGCTGTTGTCTCACATTAGACCCTCAACTTGCCATTTTTGTTGTTTTGTTGATTACTTCAATAAGCCACAATATTTGTGTTTGTCTTATTTTTTTTTTTGTGTATTTAAATTCTGCCATTATTTACTTTATGGCTGGGCTTCCGAAATTTCCATTTTATTTTTACACAAACCACACTAATAGAAAAATTTTTGTTATGGATTTATTTGTTTATATTTATTACAATTTGAAGGTTATTTTATTTTGTTTATACTCAACACATTTGAATTACAAATGATTTGTGAATGGCGCGAGCCGAGCCCTTTTCATTGTCCTTAAACAAAAGCGTATGTTGAAGAATTTTTGATTAAATCTTGTTAAAATGTAATTAAATGGAAATTTTCTCAAGACTTATACATCTATTGAAGTTGCTTTTATTAATATTATTAGGCAATTGTATTTTAACTTCTTTGTAGATGAATTTGGTGTACAAATTAAAGCAATTAAATAATATTAATAAAATATGGAAATTAACTTAATTGATGACATGTCAGTGACAAATGTGGTGTTTTAAATGAAAAAGGTTATGAACAATGTTGCAAACACATTAAAATTCACTTTGTTCGAGATTTACCATTAAGGACTAATTAAGACGTAAGATCGGTTAAAACTACCCTATGGGGAATGGGACCGGTTCTGCGTGTGCCACAGGATCGGTCCCTTCGTGCCAGAGACCGGTCCTCTGCTAAACCCTACCCTATGTAAACAACTGGCAACTTTAACATTGGCTTGTCATAGGAGGGGGTCATTTGTCCTGCTTTAAACCATATAGTGGCATGCCACAGGACTAACCAAAGATGGGCATACCACAAGACTGTCGCAAAGGGCCATGTCGTGTATAATAAACGAAAACTAAACAGCTTCCAATGGGTAAAATTCTGGCCAACTGGCTTTTTCTTGTTAATAAACATTCTGGTTAAGTGGTATGAATCCCTTTACCAGTCACAGGATTGGTAATTTTAGGACAATTGACACTGCTTAACCCACTTCAGTATTAAATTATACCAGTCCTGTGATAAGTCCATCTTTAACCAGTCACTTTTAGGTCAATTGACTCCTCATTCCCCATAGCGTAGAGCACGAATAAACCAATGTAACTTTTGATGTAGTCGATCAATTTTAATAAATATAACGGCTTATACAAATTAATATTTTATCATTTTAATAAAATGTTTTGTTTTTTTATTAATATTTTTGATTTTGCATAAATTCCAGCCATTAAGACTTTAACAGATTTCTTCATGTTTAAATAAATTTTGTTTTCTTGAACTCTAATATTCTTTACAAACTAGAGATAATGATTATGGATAAAAAAATAAAACATTTTCTTTATGGATTTTTATTTCTATACAACTTTAAAACAAACAAAAAAAAGTAAAGAGATCCCTAGTACTAGTAACATTTGTTCCAAGTAGTTTCAGTTAGTAAAGTTGTAAGCTACATTTGAATTGTATTAACTTCATTCTATATGTATGTATATGTGTGTTTCTGAATATGCCTGCGTTGTTGTTTGACTCCTTTTTCACAAAAGTACTCTTTTAGTTAAACAATAAGTACTTGGTACTTAAGAAGAAAAACAACAATTGCAATAGAGCTTATAATGCACAAATCCATACAAAGAAGACTACTACTACATTGAGCAAAAGACTTTACTATTTACTTCTGTATGCAAAGCAAAAAAGTATATAAGTAGTAGTGGTAGTAGTAGTAGTAGTAGTAGTACAACTGTGTGTATTTACATCTTAACAACAGTATAACTGTATTATTTTGTTATACAGTAACTAAAAATATGACATTTTCTCTAATTGTTTGAATTAAAGTTAAAGTTTATTTTTCAATTATGGTGATTTTTACAAAATAAAATCTTTTTATCAAAGATAATAGTATGACACAGGATATTTTTGCAGCTTTAAAATAAAAAAAACTAATAATTTTTAAGGTAACATAAGATAAGGAAAAAAATTGAGGTAGTTTTTCAGAAATCTTTACACTCAAATAATCAAATCAGTTAAAATAATCAAATCAGTAAGAAAAAAAATTATCAATATTACAAATGATGACCATCACATGTAAAAGTTTTAATATAGATATTTTAAACAGGATATTTTTGCAGCTTTAAAATAAAAAAAAAATAATCTTTAAGGTAACATAAGATAAGGAAAAAAACTGAGGTAGTTTTTCAGAATGCTTTACACTCAAATAATCAAATCAGTAAAAATAATCAAACCAGTAAGAAAAAAAAATTATCATTATTACAAATGATGACCATTACATGTAAAAGTTTTAATATATATATTTTTTATTGAATAAATTACAGAATTGGTATTTTAATTCATTTTCCTATTCTTTTTATATAAGTAAAAAATTAAATTTTTTCTACTGTGCAAAAATAATCAAATTCTTTCATATTTATTCTCAAATTTAAACATTTTACTAAATAAAATTTAAATTTGCATAATCTTTACATTAAATTTTTGTAACATTATAACAACTATTTTCTTTAGAATATATTTAAATTATTTAAGTTTACTTATTATAAAACTAAGCAAAAAATAAACTAATAAGTCTATTGTTTAAAAACTATTATAGAAATTTAAAATGAAAACCTTTGTATTTTTCTTAGAAATCCTTTTTCTTTTTAACACTTTGACTATGATAAATGTTATTTAAGTCATTAAAATTCGATTTGCATAGTTTTCATTTTAAAACAAATCTAATAGCTACAGGTTAGAAAATATATAATTAATTTCTTGAGCTTTTTGTAACACATTCAAAAAGCCATTTAAACAGGTGCGGCTTTCCAAACTACCTGCCAAAAAATGGGCAAAGTAGGCGTGGTTTTAGTATATTATTTATAAAATTAAATTAAATTTGGAATATGCTAAAAATTTTACTTTACCGACGATAAAATCAGGTTTGATTTTATATAGTATCACATATAATTAACCATCACTTCTCTTCTGATCCGAAAAATGCCCTACATAAGATGATCTAATGGGATATAATCTCATAAAGTTTGATCCGAAAAATTGGTATATCAAATATGATCAACATATACATAATTTGATACAATTTTTACTAATAATAAAATGAAAATAAAATGTTCTGGAGATCAGTACTTTTTTTTTAATCCAATTAAGTACTATTTGTAATTTATTTAAATAACAAAAAATAACAACATTTACCGAGGGAGAAAATCAAATAACACAAGTTCAGATGTTTTTCTATCGAACGTGTAACTCGACTTTGTTTTAGAGAAAATATTAGTAAAATATTGTGCATCTCAAATATTTACACACTTGTTTGTTGAAACTAAAATGCGTATGATGAATCATAGGCCACATATAATGTTATTCATCATACGCATTGTAGTGCTAACAAGCAATTATTTGAATATTTGAGATGAGAGATTTTTTTTTTTAAAGCGAAACCGAGTTACAAATTAAACGTTCTGGTTCGATAGAAAAACATCTAAACTTTTTTAAAAATAAAACTTCGCTTTTCATTGGTAAATCTGAAAATTTTCAATGAAGTGACTTAAAATATTTCTTTATTCACTATTACAAATTTGAGGTCCCTGCAGCGAATTGTTCGATAAAAGTTTATTGAGTTAGTTGAACCTTAAATTTTGTACGATCTCAATTTCCGGTTTTTGTCCTTACACAGAACAAAAATTGACAACCGAATTTAAAAGTGTATTTTGTTCGCTACAACCATTACATTCTGTTAGTACAATCATATGTACATACTTTAAATGTGATATTTAGATATTTTGGTAGCTGCAATTAAAATTTAGTTTTATTAACCGAAATTCGTTGTGAAAACTAATATTTGGTTGTACCAACTGATTTTAGTCGTAGTAACCGAATTTCAGTAGGAAATCGTTAATATTTTTCTGAGTGTATCACTTCAATTAAACGGTGAAGCAAAATTTTGAAATGTACTTCATTGTTAATTTTTTTATTCACCCATTTTCTTGAATTTACGTGTCAACGTTCGTTAGAGGGGTTAAAATTAAAACATGTGAAAGCATTAAAGTCGCCTGCCCCGAATTTTGTGTATCCTCCATTGAGATAAAAAACCTTTGTTTCGGAAACAAATTAAAAAATTAAAGAAAAAAAAATGTTTAAAATGTTCCCTTAAAAAAATGTAATGCAAACAAAATTTTAAAGAAAATATTTTGCAGAAAAAATGTTTTGCGTTTTTTAATCGATTTATATTTTTAGTGTTTTTGTAAAATTGTCATGACGTTATAATTTAGATAACTGGGAATTAAAAAAAAATATATACTATGATACAAAATAGAATGAACAATTTTGAGATGACTTTAAATTTACACTTATAACTTTTGAATCCTTCGTCTGATATTGGGTATTTTCAATACCAAACTGCTTATAATATTAATAAACAATATCACCAAAAACTAGCGTACCTGCTTTTATATTGGCAGAGTATTTCGTATTTCAGCAGACGTCGTCTTTGCTAAAATTTTTTTTCAATACGTTACAAACGAAATGGCAAACTGATAAATACCCTCCTGCATTGTGGGATGGAGGCTATAATTTATGCACTTATTAAAGTTTAAGATTTATACATAATTGTTTTTATCTTTAAGTATCTTTCTGTACTTAATATGTAAATCTAGTAAAATTTATGTCTAAATTTGCGTTTTTTTTGTTCCATTTGGCAAAGAACTTTTATGTTTTTGGTACTTTATATTAAAAGTACTGGTATGCATATTTCCACAATAATTAATGTTTTCTCTTAAAAAAAACTTTCTTCAATTTTGGCATGATAAAATATATATTATTTTTAACACACTCACACATATGTTACAAAAAAAACTTTTATGTGAAACAGATTTTTAACTGCAAATGATGTGTTTATGATATAATTATTATAAACTTTTCGATGAAATATTAATGCATGAAAATGAATAATGTTTTAATGAGTATGAAAGAATATTTTATAAAAATTGTCTTTAAAATATAAAAAATAAACTCTTTAAACAAGAAATAATGTTAAAAATTCAGAAAACCAACAAATTAATGTTATTGAAGCAAATTAAGTTAAATGGCTTTTAAAGCAAATACGGCTGTCATACGTATAAGGCTAAGAAATTTAAAGACAATCTCTTACCAACAAAATCTATTTAATTTATTTATTTTTGTTTAAATTTTATGTAGTTGAGGAGTGGAGGCGAATAATAATATAAAGACCATATTTTGGTAATCGTGTTTTTTGACATAATATAATAGAACTAGTACACTCAGGGAACTTCTGCTTTAAAAATATGTAGTGGTTTGGGTTGTAATACAGTTTCTTTATTTTTAATGTAAATGTCAGTCATTTGTAGAACAAATTAAAATATTTACTAACCTTGTAGTTCATTTAAAAAAAACAACCACATCAAATGATTGTTTTATGATTTTACATTAATTTTTTACAGTTGTTTTTTGTTATTTAAAAAAAATAAAAAAAATAAATGTTTGTTTATTTCTTACTACCATGTGGTTCATTTTTACTACAATTGTTAGTCATTTTTTGAACATTAAAAAACAAATGACAATGTTAGTTGATTTTAATGAAATGTAAGCCGTCCTTTCTGAAATTTCATTTGTTTTCAACTACAATTGCAGTGGGGTTTACCTACGTAGTATTCTTAGTGTACATTTACACATACTTGGATACAAATTTACATATTTTTCTGCGTTTTTATCTAAAAAAAAAATTACTTTAGAAGTTAAATTTTCAGTAGTATTTTTATATTTAGCAATATTTTTTTTTAAATTAACTGCATAGAACTTTTTTAGCACAATTTTAAAAATATAATAGTTAAACAAAGATTTTATTGACAAAGTTCAAAGATAACATAATAAAGTTGTATTTTTACTTTTCAAATCGCAAAAATTCTGTTATTGTAATTGTTTTTTGTATGTAAATCAGGAACATTAAAAGGGTATATATCCAAAATAAAACAACTTCAAAACTATATTATTAAAACTTCTGGTCACTATACTTGAAAATGATCGTGAAAGGGTTGAAAAACATCCATAAAACATACTTGGTAGTAGCAATCGTATTTGTTGTCAATCAAATGCTTCGGTTGTTGCTGCCGAATTTTTTTGTTGTTTAACAATCATTTCATTGAAACAACACAAATTTTGGTACGACAATAGAATTTCGATTGCATGAACCAAAAAGCTCGATTGCTACAACCGAACCATTCGATTGGCTATAAATACGGTTGCTACTACCGAGTCAATTTTTTGGATGCAGAATTATGAATAAAGCGTTATTTCTTCACATTCACATTTATTTGTTAAAATTACATTGCTCACTAATACTACTAAAACTACTAAATACGGATAAATTTATATTTTGTACTTCTATTTCTTAAAAAAATGTCCTTGATGTCATCGACATTTTTTTAAACTTATAAATGATGTTGTTCCATTAATATGGTCCATTTTTTTTTTTTAAATCGGATAATAAATACCGTACCAAATCATAATTTTTTCAACATGCTTTCACAATAAAATAAAGGGTCCGCCATCTAAGGTTTTTTTTTTCAAGTAGTGCTTATTACGTGAATGGTAACACTTAGCTCATGTCTGATTTGACAGATAATTAGTTTTATCCTTCCGCTGAACGAATATGGTCCGTATGTTCCTTATCTTGTGAAAAAAGTGAAAGAAACTGGCATCCTCATCGATAAACCAAAGCGTGAAAAACTAAAAAAAAACAGTGCGTACACCCGAGAATATTGCTGCTGTGGCAGAAAGTGTGCGTGAAGCGCCATCAACATCAATTCACCGTCGTTCTCAACATTTGAACATTTCGGAGACATCATTGAGACGAATTTTGCATAAAGGCCTTGGTATGACTCCATACAAAGTCCAATTGGTTCAGGAGTTCAAAAAAAAAAAAGTTATTTGGCGGACCCTATAAAATAAATTGGTCTGTATACCCTTTTTCCAAGTTAAAACTTGTTGGCTAATAGAAGTTTTTTTTATGCAAAATTTTGCATATTGTTAAATGTATTCTAGATCTGTAGATATGCTAAAAAAATATTAAAAAATATCAAGTTTTGAGCCATTTCCTTAGTTTATCTGGTCTCCCAAACAATTTACTTTATGGTCTGTGTACCCTTATTCGCGTCCCCTCTTAATTTTTAGGAAATACAATATTTTTGTTGATTTTAATTTAACCTAATAAAATTATAAATATACAATTTTCGACACGTGTGTCTACCGTCATTTATTAAGTTTCAAAATCTAATTATGCAAATAAATTAGAAACACACATAAATTCAATATATGCTGGTATAAATTTGTATAATTTCAGCAAATGCCGCCTACACAGAGAGAATTTTCGTGGATGAGTTCTAAAGAAATTGTTCATTAAACTAATGAAGTTTTCTTCACAAAGTGAATGAAACATTTCTTAAACTGTATGAACAAGATTCATTATTTTTGTGAAACTATTTTAATAATGTTTAATAAATGAAATGAAAAATCTGCATTCATTTAATGAAAACTTTAATGAATTTTTCAATGACAAATCATAGATCTAATGCAAAATTCATTGATATTATGCATATAACTTTCTCTCAGTGTACAAACCAACTGCAATATAAAATGTTATCACCTTTTGGCAAAAGCAAAAAAAAAATACCAAATAAATGCCAAATATTGTTTAATAACTAAATTTTGTTCTGATTAGGTTTTTAGAACACAAAAAAAGTAACATACATATAATTAGAATGAGATAGAAATTTAGAAATTTAATCGATTTTAAATATTTATGGTTACAATAAACTTAAATACCTTAAATATATATCAAATAGATGTCGTGGTTAATATTAGGGATCGATTATCAATAACCAAATAAGGATTTGTTCTGCTCAGGATCGTTTTTATGAATGACCAAAAAAGCTTTTCATAACAAGTGCTAACAAATTTATAAAAATTTTCAAAATAATTTTAATTAGAAGTTATTCATCAACAAAATCGCAAACTGCAATCATTTAAGATAACGCCCGTCACTCGAAAATTAAGTGAGACTAATTTAAACGGCAACTGTTTTATAAATAAAATAAAAATATACGTTTTTGGCCAGGTAAATTTTTAACAGTTTAATAACTAATTTTTTTTTATCTTTTAAATCAATTTTTAGGATTTTACCACTTTTTATCCTTTTTATTCTAATCTTAACATAAAATTTTGTGCAAATATAATTTTGTAGTTTATAATGGTTACGGTTATTAGAAAATAACGGTTACGGTATTTTAATCGTTCACAGTTTTGTATTTTAGCGGCTACGATTTATGCGGTTACTGTATATATGGCAGGTGATAAAAAACGATCGTTTTCAAATCAATCGTTTTTGAAATTTCCATTATCACATGTTCCATATTTCACATGTTTTCTTTTAAATTTAATTTAAATCGATATTTCTGATTCAATTAGAGCGATTAAAAATAACTTCCATCATCTTTTTTCTCTATATTTTCTCTCTATTTTCTTTTAAAATTTTATTTTTTAACCAAATCGATCGGTTATCATCACATACCAGCACGGTTTTCATATCGGTTCGTTTTGCCATATATTTCGGTACCGGCTAAGGTTTTTGAACAATCATGTTTACAGTATTTCAATGGGTTACGGTTTTTATTGTCCACATTAAATTATCTAATATTTGTATATTAAAACTACATGGCGTATGAGAAATCAATAAAACTAACAATAAAATTCCTCATGCGCCATGTAGTTTTATGGGGGTCTTCTGGTTTGTAAAACATTTTTTTAGCTTAGATATTTAGAAATGTTATCCTAAAAGGAGTTTTCGAAATTCGAAATAGTTTGGGAGATACAGCCATTTTTGTCAAGCAATGTTTTTGCCTAAATGATTCATTCAAAAAATACTAAAATACGTAAACGCGTTTTTCTAGAAAACAGCTTTTTTCAAACTGGTACGCAGGGTTTCTCAAATTCTACTAAACCGATTTTGATGATATAGGGCTTAATCGACTCAGAAGTAACGTGGCTATCGTCCCATGGTCAATCATTTGTACACATTAACAGACCGGCCTCTAACATTTGCATTTATTTTTGTTCACCTTAATTGGATTTTTCAAAAGTGTTGTTGAAATTAAAATTTCTAGTCTATAGTAAGTATTATGCAGTTTTTCGCCCTAATTGTGGTCACTTATACTAATACTAAGCTATAGTTTATCTTTGGTCTATATCCTTTTCTTAAGTTTCTGAGATTAATGAATTAAATTTATTTGGTTTTCTTTTATTTAAAACAAAAAACTTTAATTGCTTTAGACACATTTGTCGATGTATCCTTTTTAAAGAAAACTTGACTGACATTTTATTCTACATGATGTATTTAAGTATGCATTCGTGTTGTTGGTGTTTTTTGTTTTATTTTAGCATTTCATAAACTTTAACAAACATTTAACAAAGAAAATTTATTAACTAGGTCAAAAGCCACTAAAGTTTCATTTATCATTTTGTAAAATGAAAAAAAAAAAAAAAAAAAAAATGGAATAAAAATAATAAAAATGAAAAAGAAACCATTGGCTTTAGCACCAGTAAATCATCAAATGTAAAACAGTAACAAATTGTAGGATTGAAGTAGTACAAGCAACGATGGTGAGCTGAAAACTATATTTTTACATGAAAACTATAAAGAAAAAACTGAAAAAAAACTTGGAAAAACAAGTTATAAAGAAATAACAGCGAAAAAAGTAGATAAAATTATTGTTTTTTTTGCGAAGAACACAAGACGAATGACAATAAACTGCATGCAATTTATTTGATGTAAAAACGCCAACTACATACAACCACGAGTTCTTTTATGTACTAAAAAAGGCTGGTTTAGACTGTACTATTCAATTTTATTGTTTTTTAAAACTTTCTGAAAATTATTTTTATTTTAAACGAGCTTAAGATCATTTATTTATTAATTATTTATTTCCAATATTTCGTCTCCACATTGGGTGACTTCTTCAGGGAACAATTATTGCAATTTGATTGAAAAACTTGTTTAATAATTAAAAACTTATATACATATAACACATTTTTTAAAAAAGTCACCCTGAAGAAGTCACCCTATGTGGAGACGAAATATTGGATATAAATAATTAATAAATAAATGATCTTAAGCTCGTTTAAAATAAAAAGAATTAAATAAAAGATCAAAGAAAACTTAACATTTTCAGAAAATTTTATGAAAAATAGAGGGTAGAAATAAGTTTATTGTACTCCAGTATAGTTCTCAATATTTTCTAACTACATTTAAACTCATTTAAACTACAATTTATATGTCGTTTTACTAAAATCTTACAAAAAGAGCATATGTACATAATTGCCCTCCTTGTTAGGTCTTGAATCTTATGCCACAATGTTATAATGTAAACGCCTCCTGAACAAAATGTATTTATTAAATGGATTTTGTTGCATGTGGTATCACATCCTATCACATCAGATCCCATCACATTGTATTCCATTTTATCATTCTTTCTCATACATATCACATCAAGTAAATGTTTTAAACATGTTTATGATAAAAAATCATTAGGAAAATTAAAATATAAACATAAAAATGTTAAAAGTTTTATATTGTTTTTGAACACATTTTGAAACTTTATTTTCAAATACATTGCATACGATACGTACACATACATTTTAATAAGGTTATTGGAATGAAATTTTCTTCTTTTTTTTTGTTTAAGTATCTTGTTGTTTTCATGCATACACTCAGGGAATTGCGTACATAGAAATGACTTGAAATTAAAATAACACTAAAAAAACAACTACAAAAGTAGTAAAAATAAACGTTAAAAATAACCAAAATAGAGAACGTACAATTAGTTACAGAATTGTAAAAAATAACTAACTTAAATCTACTACATGCGAGTTATTTTAAAATTTTTCGACAACTTTTGAAACTTACTTTAGATGATGCCTCTTATTTTTCTGGGGGGGTTTTTTTTAACTAAGAGAAACGACGAACATAGTCTATATTTTAAACTAGGCCATGCAAAATTTCACGTTGAAAGTCTTCACCGAAAGAATTCATGGGCATTTTATCCTCAACCGTTACACTATCATCATCAGGTGCGAATTGGGATTTTTGATTTTCATCTTACGATTTGAAAATAAAAAGATTTTGGGCTAGAATTTTGTTTACAAATACAAAATCGTAGTCCAAATTTTGCAAAAGCGGCAATAAAATTAGTCAAAAATCAATTTTAGGAATAATGTTTTTTTTTAAATACGATTTTTTTTTTATATATATTTATTTGCAATCTCTTTTACAATAATAAGCAAATTATATAACAATATAAAATGATATAAGTCTTAATCTAAAGCGAGATTAAAACATCTAAACCAGAGGTGGGCAAAACCACTACAGCGGCGTTTTTGCTCTCACACGTACATGCCCTCACACATTTAAAAAATTAAAAAAACAATCAGTCTCGCATGAGCATTCGAACGAACAGGTTGAGTGTACGCTTTTCGTTTTTTGTTTCGACGCTTTTTGTTTGATATGCACTGTGAGAATGAATGAACATTTTGAATGTGAATTATTGTTTAGCGAAAATTTTTTCGGTAATCCAGAATGTCTAGTATGTTAACGTACGTTGTCACGCTGCGAGACATATGACATGGCAAGGCATTTTAAAACATGCCATTATTATTATGCTTCTCATAATATTATATATTTGTATAATAAATTGAAGTAATTTTTTTTATTTTTTTTCATTGATCGATTAATAATTTTTAACCACTACAACTTTTTTAAATCTAACAAATCTACGAATCTGAACATTTATTTTTTGAATATTTAAACCATTTTTTAATTTTCTTTTCTTATTTTAACTATAAGTTTCTCTAAGTGCATTGAGTAATAGAGAGCTACAGCTCCCTACACAACGACAAAATCTCTCTGCCTATCTCTGATCTAAACATATGTATACTTGCTAAATAAATGTATACTATTTATAACCTACATATGTGTAAATACTAATACTAATATCTATACATATTTACAAACTTAAAATATATTTTATTCTCTGAAGGGTAGGTCCAAAATATGATACCTTTTCAGTCTATGAATTTCTTCACTATCATCTAGTAAACTAATGGCAAGTGGGAGCCAGCTTGTACAAAATGTCATTACTTTCCAGCTTGCAAAAATAATTAAATATAAGTAGTTACATATGTACTGACTAGAGTTGAAAAAGTAATAAGTCTAAAAATAGATTTGACTAAATAATACCCACTTTTCGACCTATACACCCCTTAAATTTTAACCAAAATGATTAGTGTCACATAAATTTGGGTTATTAGCTTAACAGTTGTGGAAATATCGCGTTTTAAAATATGAAAAAAAAATCGAAAATTTAACAAAAGTAACGCTCTTAATCGCACATATATTTTTAACGGTTGCAGTACGTGATTCATTGATACCTCATTTTTAAGCCACTGTTGCATTGCTTTATATAAAAAAAAAAATAATTTTTATAATGTAAAAAGCATTATTTCAAAATCCGTGGTTTAAACCGCTGTATATTAAAAAAGTGTGTTTTTTTTTAATTTAAAAAAAAAATGTTTGTCAATTACAGCTTTTACGGGATCCAAAATTATGGATAAATATCTGAAAAAAATATACTAAATATAGAAGAAAAAAGATGTACATAAAAAGAATACTTTATTGAAAAAAAAAAAAATATATATATAAATAAAAGTTTTACAAAAATAGTTGCACATCGACCATCTCTTTTTAATGGCTTAAGCTATGAGAGTCATTAAAAGCTGTTTTACAGGTACACACAAATAATTCACTTCTTGAAGGAAAAATCGTTTTTATTTTAAATACGTGGTTCAAACCGCTATATTTCAAAAACCTGGTTTTCTAAAATTTTTAAAAAACTTATGTTAATTAAAAATTATTATTTATATCGTTACCTAATACCTATGTGGTACTCCTGCACGTTGCTGGGTTATCGGCTTTTAGTTAAATTTTTTCCAAAAATAATCTCGATTTTCCTTTTAAGTTCTAATATATGACAAAAAAAATTAATGTTCAGTGTATATTTATAATTTTTGGTGTTGTAATATATATTATCAAATGTGGTAAATATAATGAGATCTAAAAGTTGATGTAGATTTAAATAAAAGCAAAAATTGTAATTTTAACATTTTTAATTTGCTTGAAACTTAAAATCACATTAATTTCTGCGCCGTTAAAGATAAATTATTAACGCGAATGGATTTACTTCCTACTATGCAGTTAAAAAAAGCAAACAATAATATTTAATTAACTAAATGGTAGTTAAAATTCACTATAAAATGTTTTGAGTGTACATTTACTTAAATATATGAAAATGTACTACAACACATATAAACCATATATAAATTTTTTAAAATGTTGTCAAAATGATCTTTGTGAAAATGATGTTTTTAAGTAGCAAATGACAATTTCATGTTTTCCTTCAAGGATATTTGAACATTACAACAGCACACTAATATTTTCAACACTAACACAGAAAAGTAAAAGACACCTGCCGTGCGATTTTTTCCAGCATTTTAAATAACACAACTCAAGTTTTGTACTCTACTGAAATAAATAAAAAGAATTAAGTTCAGTAGAATGGAAAGATGCATACAGGTAGAAAAGTTATTTCAGAAAATTATTAAATTTCTTAATATTTTTTAAATGGTTTGAGAATATTGATAACAAAGTATATTGATTTAAAATTGTGTTGGTCAAGCTAAAGAATAGCTTTAAAAATTTGTATTAAAAAGTTTCAGCCATATCAAATATCATTAAACAGCTCTTCAATGTATGATATTTCCCCCCCCCCCCCCCCCCCCCCCCCCCCCCCCCCCCCACCCCCCCGGCAGTTTGAACTTTAAAACGAATTTTTCATCGATTCTAAACTTAGTTTCCATATTTTTAATCACATTACATTTTTTTAAACTGCGTCTGAAATTGGAAATTACAAATTATTTAACACTTTTTTTTGGAGGCAGAGCAAAGGAAAACCAAGATTTCAATATTTATTTCGAAATTTTTATGGAATCTCTAAGAAACTATAGTTTATAAAAAATAGTCGTTGTTTACCCCACAAAAACTTTTATTTATTTTAAAATAACAAATTTGAAGATTTCCTTTAGCAGACACGAATATCAAGGAAATGTATTTTTTTTTGTCTTTAGAAAACCATATTTTTTATACACTTACCTCACGATTTTTTTAAAGTTTTCACTTTATAAAATAATTTGAGTGTTGAGGTTTTATTTTATACATTTTCTTACACCCTCCAGATACAAAAAATTGACTGCGGCATTTAAAAAACATTACTTTTATACATTTTTTTCAGTTTTCTTTCAAGGAAGTTATAAAAAACTAGTTACGTTTTTCATCTTTCACCGAAAAAAATAGAAGAAAAATTGCTGGCAGAAAAAAGGCAGAGTAATTTATTTGCAAACAACGTAAAATTGCATCTGTAAAAAATTGTTTCATATCTGAATTGTAGTAGTAGTAGTAATATGGATGGATAAAAGCCGCAAATATTGTGGTAACAAACATGTAAAGAAAAACCCACACAATGTTAGTTTTTGAAATCTTTCAAAACGATAAAACTAAAGTAATTTTCCTTGTATAAAAGGTTGAAGGTTAAAACTAAAAATAAAGAACATTTTTTAATATTGAGTTTAAAAAACTTTAAATAAATAATAAAGCATAGATATTTGTGCGGGAAGTAAAATACTTATATTTGAAATTTTTCAAATACCAATTCGAAGTTCGATGAGTACTTTGTAAGCAGTACCAATTACTGGAAAAGTACTTGATACTTATTTAACAATATCTTATTCATAAAAATATTAAACAGCATTTCAAATATATTTAGTTAAAACACAAATTTTAGCCTTAAAATTGTATTCATAAACGAATATGAACTTTTCGCAAGGTTTAAAATATGTATTTTAAGTTATATTCGTTTATGAATACAGTTTTAAGGTTTAAAATGTGTTTTAACTAAAATGTATTTGAAATCTGAATTAAGATTTCTTATGAATACGGACGTATAAATATTTGCTAAGTTCTATGGGTACTTACGGAGTATTACGGGTACTTGCTAAGTTCTGGTTAAGTACCAATAATATTTGCTTAGTACCTTGGTCCTTAACAACTAAAAACGGGTTACAATTAAAAAATTTATTGAATCAATTAATATTTTAATTGATTTTTGCACCTATCACGGCGATGATACTATCAATTAAACCTTTTAATCAAAATTAAGAAGAAAAAAAAAGTTATAAATACTTCTACAAAAAAAAAATCTTTAATTAGATATTTTAGGTTGATAATTTCTTCTGTGTATAGTAAATAATGAGTGAGACACTTACACAGAAAAAACTAAAAACGGGTTTCAATTAAAAAAAATTTATTGAATCAATTAATATTTAATTGATTTTGCACCTATCACGGCAATGATACTATCAATTAACCTTTTATTAAAATTAAGAAGGAAAAAAAAGTTATAAATAACTTCAAAAAAAAAAAATATGATACTCACAAGAAAAGTGTGTGATCTATACGTTGGCATGTGTGTTTTTTGCAATGCTGAGTCTGTTTGTGGTGTGTGCTTGTTTTGTTGTTAACTTCAAATGTATTTGGTATTTTATACTGAAAATTTTCTATTTATGCATACAGTGTATGAAAAAATAATATGATAATTGCGTCTAAATCAAATATGTATTATATATTTAAAAAGTCAATTAAAATATTAATTGATTCAATTAAATATTTGTTTAGAAACTAATTAAATTCAAATCAAATCTTTAATATTAATATTTTAGGTGGATAATTTTTTCTGTGTATGTACCAAGTAATGGTACTTAGTATCAGTACTTGGAAATACTTGTACTTACTTTTTTAAGTGCCGGAACAAAGCACTTACACAGGGTGTCCGCCGGGAAGGTATACTACTTTGTTTTGCAGCCATTTTGGTAACATTAGTCTTGACAGTTCATATTTGGCAGTCGTGAAGTAGACACGTGGCAAATTTATTATGGAAAAATATTCGGTAAACCAACGTGTTTTAATCGTTAAAACATTTTATTAAAATCAATCATCGATTACTGTGACGATGAGAAAGTTACGTGAAATTTTTTGAGGAACAACGTGCCAACAAACCCACTATTTATCGTTTAGTGAATGATTTCGAATAAAGAGGGTCTGTAGGTGATACGCCCAAGCATGGACCACAACGTACTGCAAGATCGGCTGAAAACATTACTGCTGCTCAAGAAAGTGTTCAAAATAATTCATTAACCTCAATTCGACGCCGTGCTCAGGAGCTTGGTCTTCAAAGAACAACTTTGTCCAAAATTTGTACAAGGATTTGCATTTGTTTCCATTTAAGATTCAGTTGACACAAGAGCTTCTTTCCACAAGGCCATTTGGCGCCGCCGTACATATGCCAATAGGTTGTTACAGCTCGCCCATGACAACCCCGATTTCATGAAAAATCATAATGAGTGACGAGGCACATTTTCATTTGAATGGATGTGTGAATAAAAAGAATAGTCGGGTTCTGGGCAATGGAAAACCCTTCAAATTATTCATCAGCACCTTTGCATTCATTAAAAGTGACAGTCTGGTGGTGGCAATTTGGTCAGGAGGAATCATTGGACCTTACTGTCTTTGAAAATTAAAAACGGCGTAACGGTAACTGTGAATGGAGAGCGATATCGTGATATGATTGAAACAGCTTTTTAACTCCACAACTGCATGCTTTGGGCTTGATTAAAATGTGGTATCAACAAACGGGTGCCACATCGCTACAGCCAGGATTACATGGAATTACTGCGAGACCTCTTTCCCAACAACAAGGTTATTTCAAGAATGTGATGTTGAGTGGCTCCACAGTCGCCTGATTTGACTGCTCCGGACTTCTTTTGTGGGGATATCTGAAAAGCAAGGTTATGCAAACAAACCAGACACGCTTGATCAACTCAAACAAAATATACGTGATGAAAATTAATGAAATACAGCCTGAATGTGTGAGAATGTAATGAAAAATGTGCTCAAAAGGGCTCGCATTTGTGAGGCTAACAGAGGCGGACATTTATCTGATATTATATTGCATACATAATTGCCGACATTAAATAAAACATTATCAATATAAGATCCATCTGTTTTATATTATCAAAAATTATAAACAAACAAATTAGTATACCTTTCCGGCGGACACCCTGTATATCACTAGTAACATAAGTACTGGTTACTTCCCGACTAGGCAATAAAGTCTACGCGAAAAAGTATAATGTATCCATATTAAACAATTTTTTTAAATCTTTCCAATATGGCCAAAATATGAGTCTACAATACATGCCCAAAAAAATTAAATCTAATTAAAAATTTTTTTAAGTTTTTTTTTGTTTTTATATATGTACATCAAAATTGTTTTATTTTTTTTATGTGTCCGGAGTAATGTTTGTATGACAAGCAAAGGAAAAAGACAAGACCCCAAATGTACAATTAAAACACTTAGGTCGGGCGGTTGTCCAGTTTTGGTCCTGGTATGTTTTTTTTTGGGGCCATGGCAAAATGTATATAAAAAAGAATACTCTAACTGGAATAGGATACAAACTTATCCTAAATGATACTTTAGAGGAAAATAAATTTGATATGTGTGCTAATAATGGTTTGGTGGTAATTCTGTTTTGTATTTGGCTGCACAATTCTGCAAGTTAAATAAAAACTAACAGTTGTCAATAAGTGTGCTGTTTAAAAAGTTTTCGGTGTCCAAAGCAGAGTCTACAAAAACAAGGTGTGTTGTTGGTACGCTGTTTTCGGGACTCACGGATCTGAAAGCAAACCGGAAAACGGAGAATTGGTTAGTATGAATGCCTTTATCGTTCCATGTACAATAAAAAAAATTATTTATCAAAATGGCGGCTGTTTGAAAATGAAAATGTAGTGTAGCGTAAAAAACAAATAGAAAACAATTTTTTTCCAGATGAAAAATCCTTTTAGGGTAATATTTTTGAATATCCAAGCTAGAAAAATATGCATAAAAAAATATAAAACATTTTTTCCAACCAGAAGACCCCTTAACCAGTAACCAAGGGGTTAATCTAATTAAATTGTATAAGCATACAATCTCAATCCTAAAATATAATGCATTGATATTTGTATAATGTAAAATACAGAAAATATCACAAATATTCCAGATCCCATGAGGTCGTATTACATCAAGTGGCAAAAGTTTATATGGATACAATCACCAATTTTATGGTGACGTTATAAAGCAGATGATGACGTAAAAAGCAGTAACTCTCCAACAAAATATTGAACTCTAGTGTTTGAGCATCTTTTTTTTACTTTGATAGAAGTTTCCTAAGTTTTGCCAACACATCATAAAAATTAACACTTTTAATATTTTTTGTTTTTTTTCTGAATTTTATCTTATTTGTACCAATATTTTGACTTACATCGATTAATAGCATATAAAAGTTATTAAATTAAAAAAAAAAAAAATCAATTTTTTTCATCCAATATCTCGCAACTGACCAATAAAGACGAAAAAATAAACATTTTTAAAAGTATCAAATGTATGTCACCCACTGTATTTTCTAAAATTAATTTAAGTTAAAAGTTTAAATTTTTTTTTAAATTTCTTTTTATTTATTCTTAGGATACAATTCTTTAAAGATCTGTACACAACACGTGTATAGCTACCAGATTTGACGATTTATTGTTATTTGACGATTTTTGTAATAAAATTGCCAAATTACAATTTGACGTTTTTTGGCCCAAAATTACAATTTTTTTTTTTTTATTAAAAAACCATAAGATACTCTTATAGTTTTGTAAACCATTTGTGGAATATGTTTTGCCCAACTATAAAAAACTTTTTTTCTCAACGTTAAATTAGCAAAGAATTTTACTTATAAATAGGGCCGTAACCATTAGCATCTTTTAGGTTTTCTATTAAAGTGCTCTGTCCAAAAGAGCACTCTGTGTGTTCTTCATAAATTTTAATATTTTTTTAGTCTTTATAAGTCTCTCTTATAATCTCTCATAAGAATACTCACTTTGAGACAGCTTTTTAGATAGCTAAGATAATTTTTTACATTTATTTTTATAGTTCATATTTTTTACCAAAAAAATTTAAGTTTCAGTTTCACTTTCTGGAGTCGTTTTAAAGTTGTATTTATCGGCGCTCCAAAATCGGGTCATTGTTTCTTATTATTGTTAGTTTTTCATTTATTTATTTGTTTTGTAACCCATTTTTTTATTACTTTAATATAAATTTATTTAAATTTTTTAATAGGTACACTCAGGGAACTTCTGCTTTAAAAATATGTAGTTGTTTGGGTTGTAATACAGTTTCATTATTTTTAATGTAAATGTAAGTCATTTGTAGAACAAATAACATTTTTAACTAACCTTGTGGTTCATTTAAAAAAACAACTCACATCAAATGACTGTTTTACGATTTTACATTCATTTTTTACAGTTGTTTTTTGTTATTTAAAAATATAAAAAAAAATAAATGTTTGTTTATTTTACTACCATGTGGTTCATTTTTACTACAATTGTTAGTCATTTTTTGAACATTAAAAAACAAATTACAATGTTAGTTGATTTTAATGAAATGTAAGTCGTCCTTTTTTTAAATGAAATTTCATTTGTTTTTGACTACAATTGCTGTCGTCTTTACCAACATATTTCCTAAGTGTATATATTATATTTCAGACAAAAAAGAAAAGGTACTAAAACTGAACTACCGATTAATTTGACGATTTTTTGCCCAAGTCATCTGGCAGCCATTTAGGTTTTACAGTTTTATTTTTATCAATTACAATTCATGTATTTCTCGCTCTCTTTCAATTACTTAAATACTTGGCATTTGCTGGTTTGTTAGTTTTATTTTTTTAATTAACGCAATTTGTCAATATGGATACACAGCTTGAAAATGTTTCCACCATACGTACAGCCATTAATTTAATTTTAAACTGGTTCGTAATTAAGAATTTTTTCTCTCCTACTCTCAAACAGTGTTGCCACATTAAAGTTAAGAAATTGGTTAAGAAAAATTATTTTTGTAAATGGAGAATAGGAAAAATTGTAATAAAAATTATTATGTACTAGAAATTAGTACAAAAACTGTAAATTCGGATATAAAAACATTTTACTAATATTGCTACTAACACATTTTTTATTTGAGTGTAGACAGCCCCCGGGTCTCATTTTCAGTACTTTTTTTAAAATGAAAAATTCAAATATGAGCGATTAAAAATATATAATATTATTTTGAAAAGATTTAAAAAATATATGCATTTTTTTAAAATCTATTATAAGTTTAACAGCCCAATTGTGTAATGTAAATTTCTCTTGTGGCATCACTGGCACTCTCTTTATAATTGTTTTTTATTCAACAAATAACGTTGTTGATAGAGTTGTGTAGTCTAGCAAATTTTAGTCAGTTGCTGCTGAGATCTTAAAAATACAACACGCGTAGTTGATTTGTTAAAGTTATTTCTTTGAAAAATCAATAATTGAAACAAGTTAATTGAAGTGAAAAATAGTGTGTAAAACAAGTAAGAATATCATCATCACATATAAATTAATAGAAAACATCCCAAGAAATCTAAAAAATTTAAGTGAAAAAAAAAAAAAATGTATTAATAAAATAAATTGTTGTGCAAAGTTGATTATCTGTCGTTGTTGTTAAATTTTTTTTCGTTGTTTTGTTGCTCTATACACATTTATGTATAAAGTGGTGAGTTTTCATAAACTGACTAAAAAAATTTGCCACTTTTTTGTTTTGCTCATAAGTATATGAGTTAAAAAGAGATAACAATATGAACTCTCTTTATTTTTTAGTTAGATAGAGAGAGAGAGAGTAAAATTAATGTATTAAACAATTAAATATTGTTTTGATTATTTTTGTCTTTTTTTTCGTTTCTTTGCGTTGTTCAATTAATGAACAAGCACTAACATGCATATATACACACACACAAAACTGATTACATTATATCAGGGATGGAAATTGGTATTTTTAAATTAGTAAAGAAACTTAATGAAAATAATGGTTTTCCTCGCCAATCGCTAGGACTCCAATGTTTATGTAACTACATGTTTGTTACCGTTAGCTGGAGAACAGTGTTAATCAAATATATTCGCGAATAAGCAAATTTTCATCAAAGTTGCATCGAGTTGTAATTCATATTTTTGCAATTAGGCTTTAAACGCATATGGGCTATTCTCAAAATATTTAAAATTTGGTATTTTTTTTTTGACTTTATGGATTTTACTCGATCATAGGCCACTATTTAGGGACTTATGGACTTCAAATTCGTTTTAGTGCATCACTTTCTCCAAAGGACGCAAAAGTTATGGCGTTTTAAAATTTTAAAATTAAAAAAATTCTCAAATTACAGTTTTTTTATTGAATTCCCATGTATAACATTGTTAAATATTTTTTGGAGTTTTTATAAAAAATTACAACCTTATTTTGTGCTTTCCAAAAAATCTTAAAAAGGATTATTTGTTTTGGAGATAAAATTTCAATTTATCGTAATCAGTTTAAGTGAAATAAATGATGATTAACAATAATTTTAAAAAGTTTAAATACTTCATGTTATTAAATAAAAAATGCTAAATTTGTATAATAATATTAAAGTTTTGGTTTTATAAAATTTTTAAAACAAATACATCGGGAAAAATGTGTGTTACTAATATTCTGACCATGATAAACTTTAATTTTCAAAGTTTAAATACCTTATTAAACAAAAAAAAAAAAAAAATACTAAAATTGGATTAATAATATTTAAAACTTGAAAATAAAATAAATAATGCATGCAATTTTTAAAATGTTAAATATTTTTAAGGAAAAAACCCCCGACACATATTTCCATTCACAAGTGTTTTTAGATTTTTGCCCTAATTTTTCGTTCGAAGTCCATTTGTTATCAAACTAATAATCCAATTACGCTCATATTTTGTACACATAATCTGACGACTTTTCAAAAAAAAAGTTTACATTTGAATATTTGAACATAAAAAAGTTATAAGTCATAATGTGTGTCGGAAATTTGCGATCTCACTCCTTAATACATATTCTATGTACATTAAATACGATTATAAATACATTAACATCCGATTCCTACTTAAAAAAAAAAAAAAAAAAAAAAATAAAAGTTAATTACACTAAACTCGGATTCAATATTTAGAATATTGTTAAAGTCTAGGCACATGATTTTAAATACATACCATTAATTCCATGAAAAAACGACACAAATACAGGGTGTTCTGATTTCTTAAAATTGTGAACAGGATGACTATGGGGCCATAAGATCTGAAAGATGGATTGTCAATATGGCTCTATAGCGTCATCCTGATCACAATATAAAAAAAATCCGATGACATGAGGTCATAAAATTAGCATTTATTCATTCTCTTTCATGTAATTAATGATATTTATTAATACATTTTTAAAATTTATTTTTCATCTTAAACATTTTTCCTAAAAATATTATAATTTAACATTTTAACTGTAACATTTTGAGGCGTATAAAAGATCACCAAATAGTATTTTATACTCCTTTATTTTTTATATTAGTCTCTCTAAACATCTCAATAGTTTGATTATAAAATTTATACGCAATGGATGCATTTGAAGACGTTAATAATGTGGAATTGAAAACTATCTTGATGAATGGGACTTAAGTCATATGTTTAAACATTTATAGAACAAAAAAGTTACCATACAAGTATTAAAATATTGAAAACCAAACATATTGAAAGACTTTTTCAAAATGAGCTCATAGGAGATCAAGCATCTTGAACATAAATTAGAATTATGGAAACAAGAAATACTATTGGGTTATCACACTAATAGCACCAAACTTATACTGCTAGTGCTATAAACCCTATTAAAGAACCTGTAAAAGTTATAGAGGTATTACCGTACCTCTTACACCCAAACCAACTGCAACTACAGAATTCCAAAAACTGAAACTATAACCAGCACTCCTACAATTACCACAAATATTGAATACATCAACATATTTAGACATATCGTCACCTACCACTATCATTAATGGCAATGATAGTCCCAGTTACTACGAACAAATGCCCACAGTCTCTACAGTAGGCAAACATATGAAACCTACACACAACTACCAATACCACATCCTGACTTTAACAATACCACCCACCCCTTTAATACAATTTTTAATGGTCCATGTCGTTATAATCTTCGCAATATACTTGAGGAGACCAGTGGTGGTCAGGTGATTGTTAGTATTATGAAAGACATAAAATTTACGGGAAGAGCATCGTACAGCATTATTAATGTTATTGCACGTTATATTGAGACAAATGGTTGTGGGTTAACTGTGGCCGAAAGTAATCAACTTGAAAGTCAATTATGGAAATGTTTCCCACAGAAAAGAAGAATTTTTCTCGTACCAAAAAACGTGGCCGTATTTATAATAAAATTTGCAAATATGAAACGAATATACAGAAATTTACAAACAACAAACCTGACACTCTTCATCAGCAAGATCATCGTCGTCATCATCACCAGGTTTTATAATAAGTGAGTA